>VZRE01013664.1:540759-614954 GCA_013396775.1 Cephalopterus ornatus | reverse complement strand
AAAAAAGAAAAAAAAAAAAAAAAGAAAAAAAAGAGATCATTTTGATACTAAAGGTATTGCAGCAGCTTTAAGGGACTCACAGATGAAACATCATTTGGGAAATTTCAAAGGGTTGTTTCAACAGTATCACTTTCTACCATTCCCCACTCCGCATCCCTTCTTCTTATATTTTGGTTCCTGATGAAGTTTCAGCTGCTCCTGAAGTCAGTCCTTGTGTTCTTGGCTATCAAAGAGCATTGCAACATCAACGTCAGAGTTAAACTAAAAAAAAAAAAAAAAGCTCTAAAAAAAAAGCATCCCTTTTCCTTTGGAGATCAGAAAGTCAAATAAAAAGGATGCTGATTTGTGGAATAAAGGGTGGGATTCCCTGCTGAGACGATAGGAATCTTCTGACTTAACTGAGTTAAGATTTGAATACATTTGGCCCAGACAAGGGGAGAAAAAAAATCCATTAGTTTTGAGAAAAGCCTCACACAGTTTCAAAAGGAAATATGTTAATACAAAAATATTTTTTTAAAAGGGGGAAAAAAAAAAAAAGATTTGTATGTGTGTTTCGGAGGCCAGGAGTTTAATACTATCAGCCAGAAGCAAAGAGAGAAATTAAATTACATGACTAGCATGAAGTCTTGTCTCCCGCTGCCAGGACAGGGGTGAGGGAACAAGAGAGTCCTCGGCAGCCCTGCTGGATCTGGGACCTGTGGCCATTGGAAAAGCACTCGGGCCACCACGGCCTCCGTGGCCATCCCTGTGGCACTGCTTGGCCCTCCACGGGGAGCACCGACCCCGGGGCCCTGCTCTGGCTCAGGGTTCCCTCCCGAGCAGCCCTGTGCCCGGGGCAGAGCTGCCCCAGGGGAGGGTTCTGAGCCTCCCCCAGCCCTGCCTCAGCTTCCCCTCTCTGCGGGGACCCCGCTGCTGTTCTCTGCTCGGCATCAGCCCGGACCCTGAGCCCAGGGGGAAGCTCAGTCCCTCCCAACACACCACCCTGATTTACACCACCCTGCTGCCACGCTGCCCGTCCTTCAGAACCCCCTGGCAGACAAGCAGGAGACCCCAGCTCCGTGATGTGGTGCTCCATGAAACAAAATTTGCTGGTGGTCCAGGTACCTGTCCCTCTGGCAGAGGCAGAGGGCAGTGGACTTGCTACGTCCAAGGGGAGCTGGCAGGACTGCTCTGCATCACAGAGCTCTGCTGCCACTGCTGCCCAGGAGCAGGGCAGGAGACCCCCACGGCCATCAGTCTCTCCTGGCCCCAAGAAAAGGCATTTTTCTACTCTGCAGCAGCTGCCCAGGGGAGCAGATGGTAACTCATACTGGCTGTGGCTTTCTACAACTTGAAATGTCCCCTGTTACTCAGCAACCTGGGAAAGACATGGCATATGTACCGTGCCCCTTTATCCCTACAGAGCTTTTCTCTCCTCCACGCCTGAGCAATGCCGAGACGTGTGTGAGGACTCACCCAAAAATAATCACAGCAGCATGAGATTGCCCCTCGTGATGAGGCCCCAGGAAAAGCTGGTGGCTGGGGAAAGGTTCAGACCAGCCATGGAGTGGCTGCAGGCTCTAATGTGGGGTTGTTAGAAGAGCAGCTCAGTATTAAATCCTTTTGATGGTTCTCCTGCTGAGAGAAGAGATGATATCTCATCATTAATGGAGTTGAATTAATATAAATTAGCCGAACAGCTCCTCGCCGCTTCCGTTCAGGCAGAGAAAAGGGGTTTATTGGGGAGGCAAAAGCAACGATCCCTTTCACCTCACATTCACTCCACCATCCATAAAGATGCTGCTGACCTCGCAGTCTCATCCCTCCTCCTCCCCTCCCCTGGCAGGACTGAGGCGATGTAAAATAAAATGATTATGTGACATCCCAGGAACGTGGGGACTGTCCACAGCACAGACCTCTGGTGACCTTTACACAAGTGACAGGTGACCTCTCTAAATCAGCCCTGGGGAGGCTTGGGATTGCCAGGAGGGCTGAAGCCTCCACATACCCTGTGCAGCAGCATCGCCAGCTCCAGGGCTGTAACTTATGGGCAGACCAGGCTGGGGAAGAGGGGACACCTCTCTGGAATCCCAGGCTGGGCTCTGAGGGCTATTCCATTTCCTCTCTGCCATGTATCCTCCTTCTCCTTCCATCTGGACTGTGAGCTTCATCCTTTTACACCCCTCACACACAGGCAGGAGCAGCACTGAGTATTTTCTGCAGCCCTGCCCAGATTTACAGGTTTCCAGCCTGTGTGACCAGCAACGAGCGCCAGAGAAACAGCCGTGAGCTGAGGGCAAGGGAACTGCCAGACTCCTGGGAAACAAAGACTAAAAAATTATTACTGCAAAGTTTTAAAGGCAAGAAGGGTTATTTCTTTACTGAGCAGGTGATAATTATTTAAGAGCAAACCTAAACCTCGCAGTGTGTTTCAGCAAGTGCTGGAAGGTGGCAGAGTGTCTGTGCATCGGGGTGGAATGGATCCATATGTCAGGGCATATACCTGATTCATTTTTTAAAGCTATAAAAGGCAGACAGGACAGACGATGTATATTGTATTATATTATGCACTTTTAAAAGCTACATTAAAAGAACATCATTAAGGTTGCAGAGCCAAGCACTCAGACAGTAGCTATGTCATGCCCAAGGCTGCCTGCCTGGGTTCATTTGAATCCCTCCAGCTTATAAATGTGTGACACAGACTGAGAATATGTATCCAGGTGTTTTTTCCTTCTCCCCACACTGGACATGGGATGGATGACTTGTGCCATCTTAGAGTTTTTCCTGTCCTGTTGCTTGTCTTATTGCTGTAGCCGTGGGCTTGTTCAACCACAGCCTGGTAGCAGCACCAAAATCCCGACAGGTTTGTGCTACTCCACGTCTTCACTGCCAGGAGATCCCACCATGAGCAGTGTCACCACCTGCCCTGTGAGCCCGGGCCAGGGGCCAAGGTCCCCTCAGAGAGGACCCCAGCCACACACCCACCCTCACAGTCTCCCGAGGCAGGAATACAAATTCCTGCTGGTACCACAGCCCAATGCAAAACCACCCTCACGGTGCGAGAGGAGAGAGTGTGCTGTTGCTGCCTGGCTTGAAGAAGGAGAAGAGAGAGAGAGAGAGAATTCAAATAAACTAATTTCTTGTTCTAAGACCTTTTCTCCCCTTTGCAGCTGCTTCTGATACAAAGGCAGAACCTTATCTCCCTGTAGCACGGATCCAGCGCCGCGAACAACTGCCTTGTTGTGATGTGCAGAATGTGAGGCATCTGCGGGCAGCCTACACAGAGCCGGCCCTGAGCGGGAGCCACATTCCCTGACGATTTCTGACCAGCTTTTTCTTATTATTATTTCCTCTCTCTCTTCCTCCTGGAGCCTGCAGCTAGCTGGTTTGCTGTCAGAATCCTGCCCCTGCTCCCTGCTGAACCGCAGCTCCACGGTCCGTCAGGCAGCAGAGGAAGGAGCCTCATCTTTCACTCTGCCAAACCTCCTCTTATCCCGTGCCAGGCACGGCAAACAGCCTTTTCCACCCCTGATCCCAGCAGAGGATTGAATTCTGGAGTCCTACCCTAGCAGCTCAGATGTCCAGGCCTCTAGCACTATAAGGTGTCTCTAAGGTGTCACGTTATCATCATCTTTAAAATTTTTAACATGCTTATATTGAAGTTTCACTTTGGGGAAGGAAACTGCTGGTTTAAAACGGAGGGAAACAGTATTGTCAGCCCCAGATGTTCTAAGCAGAGAGTCTGAGCCTCTCCATATGCCCTTTGCCTGAAGAGAAGCTATTTTTTCTCTTCAGCTTTTCAATCTGAGTTTTTGTGTACTATCTATAATGTCCTACAAAAGCTACTGTAGTTCTCTGAGCAAATGGAGTACTTTTGTTTCAAATGGGAGGGGAAAAAGAGCCTAGACAAATACAGGAATATTGCTGAAATTTTGCAGTCATGTGCAAGGCCTCAGAAGAATGTTTGGAGGAAAGAATAACTTGATATTGAAGAAGTATTAACTTAAATGAGAAGTTCAGAGAAATTCAACATGATTTTAGGCTGCAGCAAGAAGGAGAGGAAACGTGTTAAAATCTGGATGGATTCCAGGTCTACTAGTAGAGAGAGCTTCATATTTAACCCAGCAGTTGTCCATGGAGGAGGGACCTGGGCTCTTAAGCTGGCCCTGCAGTGTGAGGCACAGACTGACTGGGAGGAATTCCCATTAGTGAAAAGCAGGAATGAATGTCACCTTATGGAGCATTTCAAACCTCATCAGTCACTGCTGTTCAAGAAGAGCAACTGAAGCTGAGACGCAAGTAGAGAAGTTTGCTGGGGTGCTGAGGGCCATCAGGAACTTTTCTAGGCAAGCATAAAGAGGTTGATTTGCTTAACTGGGATTAAAAAAAAGAGACTGAGAAGTGTTAAAAACAGCCCAGGGTCTATCTGCCCAGGCAAGAAAAGAATTAATTAAGTTGAAGGGGAAACCTGGCAAAGATCAACTCCATAGGAACTGGACAGGAATACATGTAGAGCTGGCTCCCAGCCAGCGGAGCAGGAATACTTTTGAGGACCTTTCAGACACAAATAGTGGAAGAGAATAAACATGCTGCTTACACTTAGTTTGGAGCCAAAGGCCCTGCAATCCTGGTGCTCAGGCAGAATATCAGCCTCTGTGGGACTAGCAGTGCTGCAGATCACAGCAGTGGATAGAAATCCTGAGATCTGCCAAGACATGCTCCGGGAATGCAATGGGATTCGAGGTCTCCACACCGGCTGAAGTGGGAAGCTCTCACCAGCAGGCATCTGAGTAGATCCTCCTGAGGATCCTGCTGTTCCCTGGCACAAGAGGTCTTCAGGGAATTAAACTGCAGGTGGTCACCACCACGTCCACAAACACCACTGCCAAGCTCCCAGAACTGCCAAGCTGGTGATGCTGAGGCAGGAGATGGGAGGCTCTCGTCTCCTCTAAGGGAAGGGAGCATTTGCTTGAGTTCATGTATTCCAGGTAGTTGGACAAAATTGTTGGTTTTCCTGCCAGAATCACACAGCTACCACAAATACCTTTCATGCCATACAAAATTCTTTCAAAATGCTCCAGATCTGCAGAGTGTGGGGAGACAGGGAGAGGGAGATGGAGACAATCGTAGCTCCGACCCACTCCTCCGCGTTGCAGAAGCAGGAATTTGCTCTCCAACTGGAATGTGGCTGCTTAATAGGGCCACAGAAGCGAAGAGGCTGCATCTGTAATGTTTCTGTCAAAGCAAATGAGGTCATTAACAGACGAGTTCAGTGATGGAATTGTCTCTTGTAGTATTTATTATATGGTCCTTTTCCTGACACCTCCCACTGAGAGAATATTAAATATTTAATGCACACCAAGGCTCTGCTCATTTTTCATTCCCACTTCAGCATTTCAAGTTGGCTCCAATCTGCTGCTAGCTATAAAGTCGACTGGACAATGGACCATAATGAATTAACTCTTTGGAAGCCACTGTAGCATTTACAGAACTGCCAAAAGACTGGGTGCTTTATCATCTCTGACTCATGCATGTGCTCTAGAATTCAATCCTCCATTCATTAAAACAAAGTAGGGGGAGGAGGGTGAAGGTGGAGAATTTGGGACATAGGTTTCAGGAACCATACATAAATAAATAATGAAGGGGGAGATGGAAACATTAGCCTGTCAAGGTGACAGGGTTTATTTACTCATTACTTCTGGAGCTGCTATCTCCAAAAATGAAGGTTGTTCCTTTGCAACATGACAGTCTTCAAGATGCTGAATGAACCATTGATCCCAGGGTGAAGTGAGAGCAAGACCTTTGAGAAACAGCTCACAGCCCTGGTCATTACAAATCTGAGACCAAGAAAAGCAGAGCAGGATGTTTCCCATGGTATGGTGCTTGCTGCCCACCTGGTCAAGCAAAGACAAAGTTGGTCCCGCCTGGTAGCTGAACTCTCACAGGATGTCTATACCTTTAAGTGTCAAACTGAATGTCTAAACTTCTAATTCTGCCTTCAAAAATCCCCATCATAACATTTAGGTAGGTGGTGCTTCAAGAGGAGGAGGCCTGGCTTCCAAGGACATGCTCCTCTGTGAAGCTTCTGCTAGATAGTTCTAGAAGGTTACAGAACCTAGAACTTCTTATCACCACCCTTTTGCCCAGAAAGGGGAAGTCTAAGTACAAAATTGTACAGATGTGATGTCTACAGGCTGCTGGAGTTATGATTAGTGCGTGGAAGGGACCATCCAGGTGGCATCTGTCAGGGCTTCACCTGACAGATGAGGCTCCAGCATTTTGATTCCCTGCCAGATGAAGGTATTTACAAGCAATATTTTTCCAGGGCAATTACTGCCTTTATTTACTGCTCCTTTTCCATCTTCCTACAGCATCAGCAGATCTACAGAAACTCTCATGCCTGTGGTACCAGGACCACACTGAGCAGAGAAAGACACAAAATGACAGACTGTTTTCACGCAGGAGGCAGAAATTTCAAGGAAAACTAACTGTCATACATTTTTCCTTGAAAAAAGACCCCCCTGGAAAATCACTCCTGGTTTTAGACTTACAAGCTCCCATTTGCTTATCTGGTTAACACTATCTGACACTTTTACTGAGACACCAGGAAACCTGACTCCCACTCGTGGTGCAAAAGCTACCTGCATGTGCTTGACCTTTCTAATGTTTTGTAATTTGATTGGGTGGCCATTCCCATATTTCCTTGTCACCAGCCCTGGTAATCTGAGAGGCAGAAGTGGAAAAGACAGCCAGTAAAAACACAATCAAATGCAAGTGGGAATTAGTTGAGGCCCTGGGATGCCAGAAGTACTCCCAGGTACATCCTCCCTGAGAGCTCGGCTCAGACGCGTGGCCGCAGTGACCTTTCCGTGTCACCCCAGTCTTCATTCCAGGTTCACATCCTGGGTTCAGGCTGGATCTCTTTGCTAACGTGCTTTTAGAAGTGTGATTTTTTTAATGCTTTTTTTACTGATTGCTCTGCCCAGTGTGAGCAGATTTACCCCGGTACAACCCGGTATCTCCCTTGCACTAGGGATTCATCCCTTCGGAAAGGCTGCTCTGTGTGTTGGTACCAGCACATCGATACAACAGACTGTCACTTACAGAGGGGCCTCAGGTCTGCTTTCTGACCATTCTGCCTCAAAACTGGGGCTGTTTAAAAGAGTAAGACAAATCTGGGCAGGAACAGGTGTGTCAGTAAAACCACATCTAGGCTGCTCCTGTTTTGCATCCACGAGGGCAGTTGTGCCAGTGAAAGCTTGGACAAGTGCACAGTCCTTCTGCAGAGGCATTGCTCGTCTCTGTGCAGTTTCCCCATCTATTTAATGGGAACAGTGACGAGGAGAAAGTACAACTTTGTACCTGAAGTCACAAATGACAGGTTCATAGGAGAGCAAAGTAAATTTAGGAAGCTTATTTCTAAAATTTCTTGTAAACTCTTTCTGCTCTCAGCCCCCCCAAAACACAAATTCCCTGTGTGGCTTTATGCTGAATAAATCAGTCCTCCACAATTAAAATTCTTTTAGTTCTTGCAGCAGGAATCCCAGCGAAATGCCACACATTTCCTCATAAGCCATTTCGCCACACAGGCATTTCACTTCTTACAGACTCAGGCACTGGGCTCTGGGTCGGTGTTTAACAGCATCTCCTGCTGCCCCTGGCCAAGGAAGGACACAGCCAGTTGTTCACTCTGAGCAGTGTGATCCCAGAAGCAGAAGCCCCATTTGTTTTTGTTTCCTTTCAACAGCCCATCCCCACAGATCGATTCCAGCCCAGCATAGTGCCAGTAAATAAGCCCGGAGTCGCTGTAGCAGTTGGCATTTTCAAATATTCATCTTTTCAGATGATGCCTTTTTCTCCCCCAGCGCCTTAGCAGAGAGCTTTGCTCTTCCCTGTACCCAAATTGTCTGCCACAGATACTCCGTTTTTGCCTTAAAATATCTCCTTTTCACTCCAGTGACTGTATGCAGAGAGACAGCACCACAGAACCACCCCAAATTAGAGTATGTTATGGCAGCCATTCACTTTACTTATTTATGTGCATTTGGCCATTTCTTTTTCCAGTCATTAATAACGTGCAGTGAATCTGAACGTGTGCGACTGAAAATGGCTCCTAAAGGGAGCTCGTGGAGCAGCTGCTGGGCTTCCAGTGCCTTTCACCCAGTGCTTAGAGTGAAAAAGCGGTGAAAAAGCTTCTCCTCTTATGGAAACAGGATGAGAGAGCTGGGATTGTTCATCCTGGAGGCTCCAGGGAGACCGTAGAGCCCCTTCCAGTGCCTAAAGAGGCTCCAAGAGAGCTGGAGAGGGACTTGGGATAAGGGCCTGGAGTGATAGGACAAGGGGGAATGGCTTCCCACTGACAGAGGACAGGGTTAGATTATATATACAAGGGAAATCCTTCCCTGGGAGGGTGGGGAGGCCCTGGCACAGGTTGCCCAGAGAAGCTGTGGCTGCCCCATCCCTGGAAGTGTCCAAGGCCGGGTTGGACAGGGCTTGGAGCAACCTGGGCTAGTGAAAGGTGTCCCTGCCCATGGCAGGGGGTGAAACAAGATGATATTAAGGTCCCTTCCAACTCAAACCATTCTATGATTCTATAAAAAACTAACTATTCTCCTTTTCTTCATTTCACCCCAAAAGAGCCTCTAAATCAGTCCTGTCAGTGAGTGGCAGGGAAGTGACCTGCTCTCCTTCAGATCTGCAGTACATCTTTTCTCCACTCTTTCCCAAACTCCTCTTCTGCCTTTTCTTTCCTCTCTGGCTCTTGAGCACTGATGCAAGAATTTCAAGCAACATCAACCCTGATGTAACTCCATTTGATTTAGTGGCAGCTGGAGGCTGCTCCTCACCTGCCCTAACTCTGAATGGCAGATGCTATGAAGGTCCTGTTCCTGCCTCGACAAATCTCAGGTTAAAATAAAGGTAGTAGAGACCTTTAGACACAAGAGTGAGTCACAAGGGAGGAAGAATCCGGAAAGCTCCCCTTGAATTTAAAGAGTAGGGACACCAGGCACATTTACCATGGGCTGGATCACAGTAAATAACTTTTGGAGCTGAGAAAATTCTGCTGCAACAGGATGGTGAGAGCCATTGCTGCTGTAGGGGGACCTTTTGGACATCCCATTAGGTTATGTCCCATCAGAGGAGTCCTGTAGCAGGTCCATGACAATTGGACTGTGGCTGTTAAAACCAGGAAGATGTGCCAAGGGTCCAGAGCTGCAGAGAGAGCCACAGCAGCAGAGCTGTGCAGGAGTATGTGTTCCCTGCCCTTCTGTCTCATTCGGGCAGCACCAGGACAGCTGGTGTTAATGGTCAGAGCTCCACTCCAAACCTCAGCTGATGTTTTGCTGGCTGAGGATCTGCTCCTTCTTCTGCTCTCTGATTTCTCAGAATCCTGAAGCACTGCATGGAAAGGTGGCAAAGTGCAGGACTTATCACATGTGATACAGTGTTATAAAGTGATTTGTGGCTGCTGAGGAGCCCTTCCAGAACGTCTGGGCTGTGGCTGAAACCTTTGATCAGCTGTATTGCTTCTCAGAAAAGAGGGACTGGTGCAGAGGGGAGGAAGGTGGCAGGTCCTGCACTCCCAGCCCCACGGGGCCACTTTGGCCTTGTCTGAGTCAGAGCCCAGTGGTGATGGCTGTAAAAGAGTGATAAAACTATTTACTGCAGGATGCTTGAATATGGAAAGTGTCAAGGATCACCCTGATTAACGACGAGGTGATATCAGAGGGGATATCACTGCATATAATAAACCAGGTTTTTCCATGTGGGTTCACTTGGGTTACAAACTGCATCTTGACCAGAGTCTTTTTCGGTTTTATGTGAATGAAAGTGCAATCTGAGCTACTGAATTTTGCTGAGCAGGTGCTCAGCCATCGCTACATCGAAATGGAGCAAAAATATGAGGGCATCAGGCGTGGCAGGAGGCTGCCCAGGGGTTTGCACACCTAATCCCCTCTGATTCCCTCCTGGGTCAGATGGACAGAGAACATCTTCCAGTGACTGAGAGATGAAGTTTTGGGAAACCAGACAACTAGCCTCAGCCTGGCTCAGCAAATGGAGGGTGGGTATGAGATATGAATAAAGCCAAGCACCATTTGCAAAAATCAGCTGTGGTCCACATGCAAAGCGAGTGGGGTGTTTGTGCTGGGAGCCCAGGCTGGCTCTGGCTCCAGGGCAGCTCAGATGGGCACTTCCTCTGTTAAGAAGATTCACAGACCTGCTCCCTCCAGCCCCAGTGAGATGTGATGTTGGGATTGACCTTGCCTTGGCTTCCCTGCTGTTCCCACTGTGCAGGCAGAACACCGCTGGGGGGGTGCAGCAGCATTTTGCATCCTCTCCACTGAGGACACAAAAAGTATTTTACAATTTCCCTCACCCAGACCCAAACTGGGACTTGTCAGAGGGGGTGTGGGAGCAGTTCTTGGCCAAAGCTTGCAGGAAACCACTGAACACTCCAAGTGTACAGACCCACCCAGAGCATGAGCCCGTAAGGGTAAGGCTTACAGGAAGAAGCAGTGCCTTTTATAAATCAAACTGATATTATTGGAGAAAACTTCCAGGAGTGCAACTGCTTCTTTTGTGCAGGGAGCAGAAAACGTGAGGCTTTGGGCTATGGAATCCAAGCTTATGCTCAGGGCAGGATTGGGCCCCTGAGCACCCTGCTGTGCTCTGAACTGGCTGTGATGTTGTTCCATCATTTGCCCCCTGGGGATCCCAGTAACTGAGGGAACCATTTTGTTTTGCAGATTGAGAGGGGAATCAAATAGTTGAACCCTTAGTAAACATGCAAACACAACTGGTTGTCTTTGATGATTTGTTGGCTTGGATTTGAGCCAGGAGACCTGGGCATTGCAGTCCAAGTTCCTAGAGCCCCACAGATGACATGCAGAGCAGTGGAGCAGAGTCGGAATGAGTGAAGCTTGTTACAGTTGGAAGGGTGGCCAGCGGGTTTTCCAGGTGGAATCTTCCTAAAATATCTCCTGCCCAGTTCCAGTCTGGCAATCTTGGCTGAACCCCAGTCACTTACTTAATAAAAATTCCATATTCAGTCCATAGAAATGCTTCCAGCACAGTTAGATCAATTTCCTCTAAGTAGCAATAAATGTGTTTTCCTTTAAAAGGCCAACACAAGCACATTATCACAGCCTATAATCCCCATTCTCTCTATTAGCTCAAAGTACATCCTAGAGGCCAAAGGTCACAGCTAAAGACTAATCAGTCTCATTAGCCTGTCTAATTTATCTTAACTAAGGGGACACAAACACACTAAAACTGTTAGGGAGACTTTTTGATCAGGATATGGGAGTCATTCATCAGGGTCCTGCAGCTTCCAGAGACAGGAGGGAGAAACGACCCCGGGACAAAACCACTTTCCAAGGAGGCTCTGCAGCAAGATGCACCCAGGCAGCCAGGATGGGGCAGGAACCCTCCTGGAGGCTCCTGCTGTCTTACCAGGACACATCCCAGCAGGATAGGGGGAGAGCTATGGAAAAGCCCCTCCTTGTTCTCACCCATAGGCCATCCAGCAGCTCTCGTCTTCCTTGCTCAGGCTCCGCTTTGGCACTGCAGGCGCTCCCTGGGCCAGGAAAGGGTTTGAGTCCATCTGGTTAAAGTTTAAGCTTTCCCCAGCTGTGAGGGCCCTGTCAGCCACCACAGGGACTTGGGAACATGAGCTGTCCCTCCTTCTCCCTCGTGCATCACTCTCCTGATGGCTCCCAGCTCATCCCCTCCCTGCTTCACTGCCAGACGGATGGTGAAGGGGGATAAGGGACACTGTGCTCAGACGCAGCTGAAAGCAGCATGAAAACGAAAAACAAAGCAAAAAATGGAGTCCTATGGAAGCAATTCTGTCTGTGGTTATGCAGATAGGTGTTTTAGATGCTCCAGCCCAACAACACAGCTCTGCTGCAGACCCTCACTCTCACCATTAGCAGGCAACGTAAATGCCCTCACAAACACTGCCCAGAATTATTGCCTGGGCTCTGGGCTTTAGCAGCCCAAGGCAACAAAGCAAACCCTGAGGCTTGTTTCCAGCCCTGAGGCTCTAACCCATGTTTTCATCCTCGAGGTTCCTGGCTGGGAGGAATTTCAGAATTTGCACTGCCTGCACATCTTTGTCGGGTGTTAAGACAAGAAGGTTTTCCCCTAATAAAAGAAGGAAATATAGATTATTTAAAGAGTTTCAGTAGGAGGAGGCTGGCCAAGCTCTAAATCAAAGTCACCTCTTGAGATTCTCTGGAGGGAAAGGAAAAGGTTATACCTCGGATCCCTATTTCTGTCTCAGAAATATATGCCTCCAGAATAGTTGCACTTCCAGTGACAATCAGCCACAGAAAGCAAAGCATTGCTGCTACAAACCCTTTTCCTCATGCACAGCCCTTGTTTCTGTACCACATGTGTGTCCTCAGCCTGCCCTGTGTGTCACTGTGATGTCAGAGAGCTGCAGGACCCAGCCAGGCTGAGCTGAGCTGATTGAGCTCAACCCCAGCCCAGCTGTCGTGCAAACCTTTCATCACCCAGCCAAGGGGCTGCTGCCAAGGACAAGGGGCACGGCAGAAACACTCCTTGGGCACCCATCTTCCTCCCTCTCCATGGGTCACTGTCCCCGCAATGGCTCACAGGCACCGAGGCCGAAGCCTGGGTGGAGTTCAGGGCTCATGGCCTGGGATTTCCCTTGGGGAGTTTGAGGTGTATGACATCACATAAGTGGGTTAAACTTTGAAGGTGCAACTGCTCTGACAAGAGGATTTATAAAGCGTCACAACGCCCAGTGTTGTCAGTCCTGCTCACACGGCCAGGCTCCCTTGGCGAGGGTAAACTCACCCCACGTGGCATGTCCAGGCCGGGCACCTTGTCGAAGCCGATAGCCCCAGCTTCTTCTGCAGTCGGGAGAGGAGATGGGCACCTTTGAAGAAGGATTCATCCTTTCTGTCTGCATTTCAGGGTAGATGAATCAGTTTGTGGAGATCCTTGCCTTTTTCCCAGGACAGCCAAGGAAGTCTAGACTGTAAGTTTGGATTAGTCACTTAACTTCTCAGCAGCAAAAACATTGCACCCTCAACATTTTTCAGACCATAAGGTTGGGTGAGATGAATCCAGGTCTCACCCTCAGAGCCACACAAGCCTTGCTGTACACTGAGTTATTGGTGAGTTATTTCTCGAGAGCAAGGGTGGGAAATGCCCGCTGTTGTTCCCAAGCTCTGCTTCCAGCCTCCTCCACATCAGTCAAGGCACAGCTATGGAGTTAGAAACACACAGGCAGGTCATTGTATTCCACACATGCAGAAACTTGCAGGGACAGATTCCCAGCTGAAGATCCTGTCCCCCAGCTCTCAGGCATATTTATTCCAGCGTTAATCAGAAGGTGGGATGGAAGCACTTGCAATGCCCTGGCAACAAGAAGAAGTGGAGGAGATGGAGGGGAGGGAGGGAAATTCATTTGTGGAGATGATGGAGTGACTCCTTCAAACAAAAAATTACTAATGATTAAAACAATGCTTGAGACTGTCCGTTTACATTTTAAAGGTGTGTTATCCCAACCAAAGGGGTCCAGTGCTCAGCACCTCTTCCTACTGATTACCATCTAGCTTTCCATTTTCATATAACCTTGAAATACAATAAAGTCAATGTATGCACAAGGATTCTCTTTTTCTGGTGGCTCAAGGGGTTTTTTTTTTTCTTTTTATCATCCTTTACCTGGAATCTATGTCAAAGCCCCATCCTACACCATACCCTTTTAGAGGAAGTGAGAGCAGGCTCTGTGTCCAGCCTGCCTGCTTTGTGTATCTGGTTGTCAGAGATAAATCATAGGGTCATAGAATAGTTTGGGTTGGAAGGGGCATTTAAGGGTCATCTGTTCCAAACCACCCGCAGTGAGCAGCGACATCTTCAACCAGACCAGGGTGCTCAGATGGGCATCTGATCATCTAACCTGACCTTGAACGTGCCCAGGGATGGGGCATCCTCCACCTCTCTGGGAAATCTGTTCCAGTGTTCCACGAAGCTCACTGTAAACAATTACTTCTTTACATCCAGTCTATCCAGATATCTTCCACCACACCTTCTGATTATCCTCATATCTAGTCTATCCCATACCTAGTCTCTACCTAGTTTATCTCTAGTCTAAATCTATTGCGTACAGGAAAACATGAAAGGAATTCCTCTTCCTTTGATTTTATATCTGACTTGGTAGTTGGGAATGTGCAAAACTCTCCACTCCTTCTCTGAATGAAGATGTTTTGTAGCACTGAATTCCCACAGCAGCAAGTGATGGCTTTATCCTGCCCCCTCCTCCTCCTCCTCACAGCTCCCACGCTGTTCTTCCTGCAGCAGCACCACAGCGTTTCCTGTGCTGGAGATCACACTGGCCAGTTACTTTGCAATGCAGATAAACCCTCTCTGCATTATTTCCAGGGGAGAGGAAGAGAATAGAAGATCCCCTTTTGGAAATCAGCTTCTTCTTTCGTACATGCTGCTTTCCACTGTCACAAAAACAGTGCAACCTTCCCTTCCAGATCTTATATCCAACAAGCTTTTGCTGACTACATAACCTTCACTAACCTGAAATTCCTGAGTAGTCCCAGGAGCTCAATGCATCTTGGAATAAAATTTTTGTAATGTCATTTAAGGGTATTCCTAATCCAGAATTATTGAGGAGGCCTGGGTCATGGGAATTGAGTTTGACACTTGACAAATACTTGGCTTTGTGTAAATGGACAGGCCACTGAAATAACTGCCTTTGGATGTCACATGAAGAGAAATTAATTCTTTATTAACTTCCGCAATGATAATCTAATAAACTCATTTGCTCTACTAGTTTCAGCACTTAAAGTGCTCAGTCGATTGGATGCAAATAGATTTTTTCTTCCCCTCTGGAGCGGTGTCTCTGTGGTGTGCAAAGGGACATCAGTGTACAAAGTCAGGCCTGGCACGTTAGGATGTGGTGTACATGTCCAAATCCTGCTGCTGCTTGGTGTGAGAGAGACAGGCACAGCAGAAAGACCAATAGCACGGGCTGGAAAAACAGTTTATTGGGAAAGAAAAGGTGTTTCTATCAAAAATTCATATTTTCAACAAATTTGCTGTAACTTGAATTCAGATCCCATTTCTCCTTAGTCAGGTATTTTAAAATAATATATGAGAAACCAATATATTAGCTGGTTTTTTTTAGTGTTATAGCACAAAAAGTTAGTCCCAGCCCTATTAGGACCCTTTGCTGGACACTGTGCAAACACAGAGAAAGCTAGAGCTCCCATCTTAAAATTTTAGTGGTGAATGCTAAAGATAAAAATGGAACTATGCAGACCAAGTAAGCCTCTAATTCTAGAAGCCAAGTGTGTGTGTCCAACAAGAAAATAAAGCTGTAATAAGTGACCTAAGTATCCAATCAACCCAGCCATTGCCACTTAGAGGTTGAATTTCGAATGTCAAACCACAGGCTGCTGCAGACGGACCAAGAGCCATGTTCAAAATAAACAAACAAAGAGGCTCTGCAACACAGAGCGAAACTCGACTCCACTCTGCTCATGTCAGACCTCCCCATCAAGCTGATCACAGCTGATCACTCCAACTCATCTTCAGGGTCATATTTCTATATGCCAAAGTGTCCAAGGGTGCTGCTCTGCCCATCAGTAAGTTCATGCAACTGTGACCCTTTTCGTGTCAGTGCAAACTGGAGCCACCAACAAACCTGGCTTTGGTCAGAATATCTACACTTCACCAGCACTGCTGGTCCCACACCACCACAACACATCC
This sequence comes from Cephalopterus ornatus, assembly GCA_013396775.1. Taxonomy (NCBI): domain Eukaryota; kingdom Metazoa; phylum Chordata; class Aves; order Passeriformes; family Cotingidae; genus Cephalopterus; species Cephalopterus ornatus. Next base: position 599,219 of record VZRE01013664.1, on the reverse strand, counting down.
CCCTGGCAGCACAGCCCAAAGGGAGCTGGATTAAAAAGCCAAGGCAAGGCATGTCTCCTGCCAGCAGGTGTTTCTTACCCTGCCTCTTGGTGCAGCACATAAAAAAATGTTTCGTTTGCAAAAGCCAAATATTTATTTGTATTTGCTAACCGAGTTGCTCCATAACGACATGAAAAATTGTGATGTCTAAGTCTGTCAGTTCCATGTAAATATATAATTTGCACAGGGATGTATAAATATATGTATGCGTATTTACTTCTGATTAGTGGCAATTATCCTATGAAAGAGATGCTGGAAATAGAGCATGGGTTTTCTAGATTGCCTTAAGCATCAGTGTCCTCTCTGCTGCTCTCTTTTCAGAGGCAATGTGGGGTGGAGGACTTCTCCAGCTCACTGTGACCTCCTCTCTGCCTCCCCTGTGGAGCTTCCAGGGAGGTCAGGTCATGGTCCATCACCAAAAGGGCTGATCTCTATGAGTCCTTACAAAACTAAAGGAAAAACAGATTCAGAGAGATCCAGAGTGCCCAGATGAGCTTCCAGCCCTGAATCAGCCTCAGCAATGCTTTCAGCTTTCCTTCCTGAATATTTCTGAGTCCTAAGTAACCAGCTGCCTTTATTTTGGCTGTCATTCACTGGCCCAGTCTGATGCCCCAGAGGACTTGAGCCTTGCTGACTACATAGCTTCATGAATGGGATTTTGGCTTCTTCATGGAAAAAAGTCTTCTTTTAAAATCTGCATTAGTGAGTGGCCTGCTGGAGATGCTCCCCAGCCGTCCTCCCTGCCCTCTGTCCTCACTCTGCTGTGCAGCTTTGCATCTCAGTCCCTGGGCTGGTCTCTCACCATTTATTCTTCAGACTTTGGCACTGAAGCTAATTAGTAAGTGCATACTGAGTAGACTCACAGAATCACAGGAAATAACCTGTGAGGGATCACCAGAGCTCCTGCAGTCCTTCCCTCTGTGCGGATCGTCAGTTCTGCCTCTGCTATTCTCAGCAGACATTTGTCCAGTCTAAAACTAATGCTGCATCTGTTAATGGTCCAGAGGAATGCCCTGCAGCCCACAGCTAATCCTGGGGCTCTGTCAACACCCAGGAGCCAGTCTGTGCTGCTGTCAGGGTGGGAAACCAGTGTGTGTGACAGGCTCCACGCCGTGCTGAGGCCTTCACCGAGTGAAAAGCAGCTGTTCTTTATAGGCCACTCTCTGCTATATCCCAGGCCTGGATATAGAAGCAATAAAGAGGTAGAGACCATCCCCCTGTTTACAATGTATTTTCGTGTGTCTTTGCAGCAGCAGCTGATGGGGAGGGACACCTCAGATGGGAGGTGACAATCTGCTCCTCTCACTCACAGACCTGCTATTAGCACTCTCTGACAGAGGGATATTCTTAACATCATAACAGTGTGGATGTTGGATCCTGAGCTCCTCAAAGACCATAAATACCGTGCTGGCAGGTGTGGTGGTTTGTTTGGGTTTTTATTTCAGGTTGCAGGAGGTTTTTCCCCTTACAGAAGGAACAGAATGAGGATGTTTCTCTCAGCTCTAGAGTCTGCTGCTTTTTCCAAAGATGATAGCAGAAATATCTCTCCAGCTGAGAAGTAGGTGGGTGTCTCAACTCAGCCTGCAGGTAAGGAGCCAGGACATGGACCAGGTACAACTGTTGGGTGCAGTGGCATGTTTGGCTAGAGAACTGAGGACAGTCAACCCTTCTGGGCAACGAGGGTGTGACCACAGGCTCTGGAGACCCTCCAAACCAGGCAGGCACCGTGCTGCCATGCAGATCTTTTGTCCACCAGGAAAAGAGGATTTCAAATAAGACATTCCAGGCAAGGCAATTTTCCAAGCTCAGTTCATTTTGTAATCCCCTAGGAAGCAGTGTCAGAGGACGAAATCCACTTTACCAAGGAAATCAGGGCATGGGTGTAGCAACAGCTCAGCTTAACCCATGTGGTATGCCAGGGTCAGTGCAGACTTCCAACATTACCATGAAAGCACCATCCACTTCCACAAAAGCAGACTGAGTGACACTCTTTATAGTTCAAGGGGCATCATCCCACCGCCTCCCTGGTGGATGGACAGCGGGACAAACCTGCTTCAGTACTGGAACACTCTCGTTGTCACAAAGACAGGTGAGAATCAGGACGACGTTAAAATCAAGAGCAAAATTCTTTTGCATTAGTAAAATAAACTGCTTCCTCCAGGCCCAGAGAACACTCATTCATTACTGGATCTTGTTTGCAAAGAAATTTTAAGCAGCTGTTGGTAATAACAGGACACAATGGAAAATGATGGTCCTGCACAGTTTTCATATTGCATTAGTTCAGATCTTCTTGCAACACCTCCCACTGATATCTTCTGGTGATTTCAGGACTACCTCCCTACATCTATATTTGGGTATAATTTGAGTGTAATTTGATATGTAATTAGGGTAGAATAGAAGACTGAGTATTTAACTACCCATACATCTTTCCCTAATTTAAATAATTCCTAATATATCTAACTAGTTTGCCTCATCCTGCGCTGATGTGTATTGAACTGGGGATAATGAAATAAGAAATGTGAGGGGGAAAAAATGTTATTTCAGAGTCGGAAGATCACCAATTAATGACATGAAAAGCCTAGTGGGAATATCTGTACACTTAATGCCCCTCCTGCTTCCAGTTCTGTGTGGTCGGAGTCCATGGCCCGAGGGCTCTCAGAGTAGTCCTTAGAACAACTTGTGTTTCTGTGAGCTGTCTCAATGTGATCAAACGTCCCACAGCTTTGGGACAGGACTTAAACATACAGAGGGTAAGAAATAAGATGAATTTCACTCTCAGATAGATTCAGCCATGTCTTAGACGTTGCATTTAAGAGGGGAAGAAAGTGTCTTTTGCAGTTGTGTCTCCCTCTTTCCCTCTCCTATGTCTAGAGAGAAACCAGATTACTGGCTTGAAAAGGAAGCCTAAATTTGAGATGGTTAAAGACACGTGAGTTCAGCTCTTTGGTGTGTGATCACATACCGCTGGTGACTCAGTGTGTCAGGCCACGCTTGGGGAGATGTTCAGCTGGCAAACAAGGGTGGCTGGGTTTTATTCTGGTGAAACAGCACTGCTGGATTTTGTCCTGAAACGTGGGAAATATTTTAGCACATTCCTCTTTTTAACAATACAAATTGTCCCACCTGTGCTTCAGCAGCAGCAGGTGCCGATGGAGGCACGTGCAGGCAAATGTCAGATGTGTCTGCTCATCTGAGATTTCAAAATGTCACTCAATCTTCATCGAGGAAGACGGAGGAAATAGGAAATCCTAAAGTTTTGAAGAGTAAGAAAAGTTTTGTTTTGCTCAGGATGGAAAGTTTTACTCTGCTATTAGTTGTCTTCTTTCACACTGTGTAAAAGACAATCATTTAAATAGCATAATTTTAGTGTGTAAAATATTGAAAATACAGTACAATGTAGCCTAAAAACAGCTGGTTATTGAAAAAAACCCACATGTCTATGGAAGTTGTTAACCATTCCATTGAAAATTTAAATGAAATCCACTCTTTTGCAATGGAATGCTTTAATTTAGACGGATCATTACTCTTAGCAGAAAATTATTTTTTCAGGACATCTTCCACCCACACAAGAGTACGGCAAAAAGCAGCTTGTGCACAGGATCCCCGCCAGCCTGGGCTCCCACCTGCCACAAACCCCGGGAGAAAAGAATATCTCAGCTGAATATTGTTGGGCTATGGTTTTATGGCTTTTATCTCAGCACAATCTCTGCTGTTCCTTCTAAACAATCTCTAGGGCTGCCGCCAACACCTGTCTCTGTGTCCTGCACCCCAGCACTGTGCTCTCCCCTTGCCCCCCTCTGCTGCTGCCTGCCCACACACCCCACAGCATCGGGTCACGTCCCTGTCCAGCCTGGGAGCATTACTCCACAAACTGTCGGACTTCTAAGGCAGCCGGGGGGCGGTGGGATCCTCAGCGCTGATCTGCAGCATCTCCTGGGGGGCAGCTCCCAGCCTTGCTCCCCTTCCACCGCCGCATTCCCAAGGCGATGCGGGCATCCGGAATTCCCCGTCCCGCAGGCTCACACGCTCCCTCCCCCTTCCTTGTCAGGGTTTCTTTCTGTGCAGAACAGATGGGCACAAGCTGTTTGGGAAGCACCTCCCTTCCCTCCCCCAGACCCGGGAGAGATGCATCACCGGAGCAGGGAGCAGTCCCCTCCCGGCGGTGGCACAGCGCCCTTTTCAGAGGGGCAGGTAAAAGTTTAACCAGGCTGTCTTTCAGTGCTGGAGGCAGAGCCGCCTTTCATAGCCATGATAAATTGCTCCTGTCAAAACTACATGAATGCTCATATTGAAAAGCTCTTCTTTCTTTCTTTTTAACTTTCCCCCCTCTCCAGTCTCACGGCGTCTCTCGGTTGTTAGCCAACATTTAATGCCCGCTTAGTCAAAGGGCACTTCCACTCCTCGTCTCTCTGTCCTGTCCCCTGGGGCTGCTGGGGCTGAGTTGTCACAGAAATACTGATGGTGAATAAAATAAAAAAAAAAAAAAAAAAAAGAAAAGACAGGGAGGAGAGCAAACCCTTTAATGTTTTTAGGATTTTGATTTCAGTTGTGTCCTTCTACCAGTAGTCCCTAACCAAAGCAATTGTAGGATGGAGGTGGACAGACAGATGTCGTCCAAGGACGTCTCCCATTGTTGATATGTTCTAAGTTAATAGATTAGCTATAGTTTGTAACATTTTCCAAAGGTGATAATGAATGCATAACACAAAACAATTCAATCCTCCTCTCCAGCAGTCGAGCAGCAAGGCCAAAGCATTTGGCATCTACATCTGTAAATGTTTCAGGGAGGCAGAGCCTGCACAGCTCTTAACAGACTCCTAAGGTCCTTCCCCCCATGTCAGCAGATGCCTTTGCTCCATGGGTGCCCCGGAGCAGGAGTCACAGCTGCTGTGATCAGGGGTGGGTGCCTTGGCCATGGAATTGTCCCTGCTTCATCCAGAATTGTCTCACTTCACAGAGAGTCGTTAAAGTCCAATATAAGGAAAGCTGACCTGAACATATTTGCACGTTATAGCCAAGAACTCCCCTTCTCCTCCCTATAACCTTGCTGCCAGGAACAGGGCTGACAGGACACAGTGCAGCTGCCTCCAGCTGTGCTGCTCCGATGCCCACCCCGCTCAAGGCCCCTGGTCTGAGGGGATGGTGGCACTTACAGCACACTCAGCTCCCTGGGCACTGTGTTCCACCCAACCTGGCTGTGGGAAATACCCAAACCTTGGAGTGCTGCTACCATTCCAGAACATCTCTCCCTCCTCCTCCGCACCTACATGGTAAAAGCTACCCACAAATCTGCTCCAGGCATTCAGCACACATCTCCTAAGGAGAGATTTCAGACCTGTTCCCACACTCCTCTCTAATTCCTTCCTCTCCTGTTTTTCTGTCCCTGCTGATATCTAGCCACCACCCAGCACTCCCAATATATCCTCCAGACTGTAAATATCTGTGCTGCTGCCCTGCTACAGCAGTCAGTGACAGGAATATCTGGCACACACACAGCTCCCCTGGATGCATCTTCCCTGTGACAAATATTTCTGCTACGGTCCTCGTAAACAGTCACAGTGTCACTGCCCTTATCACTGTCAGCCACCCACTGGGTCCAGCACTATCTGCATCTATATATGCATTTTGGGATATTAATCCCACCAAGACGCTCTTGTTATCCCAGCCTGCTTGCTCATTAACCCTTGTTATACCCACATGGACACAGTATATGGGTCATGAAGACTGCACAGCTCTAACTGTTCCCGCTTATCTGTATCCCCAGATATTTTAGTACAGCTGCATGGGTGATGAAGTCTGGAATTTGCCCATATGTGCACTCTCACTTTAAGGCCTGCATTTCTTCTGATTGCAATGGAGTCACTGGAAAATATTTACCCTCTGATGAGGAAAAGAAAAGGGATGTTTAAAGAACAAACTGAGTAATCTCCAGAGGCTCCTGTTCAAGAGCCACAAAAGCAGAGGCTGAAGGTCAGGCCTGATCCTTCCTCCCATCAGCTGACATCCATTTCCCTGGCTCTGGCAGTGGTCTGCTGACATTTCACAGATCATTTTCCCTCTCTATTCCTCACTTTCCCCTATCCATCTCCTGGGAAGCTTTCTGACGATCCTCCTTTGGAAAGTGCTTCCCAGTCCACATCAGGAGTGTTGGAGGGACTAACCACTCATGATACCAGCTTAGCTGGTGATGTGTGTGCTGGTCCCTGCTTGAGCAGAGCCTCAGAACTGCCTGGGGGGCCCTTGCACTGCTTCAGTTTGCAAGGGTCAAGCCCAGCAGCTTTGCTGCCACTGTCTCCTCTCCCCTCCATGTACCACTTCAAATCAGCCACGTTGCACCACAGTTATTAACTGGTTTTGACTGACTTCTTAAGTTAATTATAATTTCACAGTGTAATATCAAGCATCATTAAAACAATTAGGTTTTCCACCCCCTTGCAACGCCTCCCTCCCTTCACTTTCCCTTCTTCTCCCCCTCCTTCCCCTAACCTCCCTTCACCCTGGAAGTTTTTAGATACGCTCCTGCACCATTGCAACAAATTGTATGGTAGGATCTGAAATTATTACCCTCTTAAATGCATTAAACTGTTCATAAAGCAATTTGCAATCCCAGTTACCAAACTACAGTGAGCCTCCCAGCCTGACACCTCCCAAATGCAGAAGGATTCTTGGCAGCCATACCCTGCTGCAATGCTCTCACTCACCAGAGTCAATGCCTGAAACTTAGGAGAAATCAATGCAATTATAGATATGAAGGTCCAATTACTGTGAAATGTGATCAGTCTTTATCTCTGAGTCCCTTCAAGAAAACCAGGGCGGCCTTTTCTTTTTTCCCTTGTGAAAGGAGTTGCAATATAATACAAACTGATCTTTTAACAGAGGACCAAAAGCGAGGGATGCCTGTCAGTCAGCAGGCCAATTCTGATGTTGCCTGGTACTGATTTCCCTTTCATACTGGTGAGATTATTCCTGATTTACACCCCAGTGCATCCATTGTGCCGGATGAAATCAGCCCCTGTTGATGCTGCTATCGGGTTCCCGGCCCAGCACTGTGCATGTGGCCACCTCCTCCTCCACTCCAGATTCCTTGGGTAATTTTGGCTGTTTGGAGTTTTTTCACGCTGTGCCAGTCGTGGCCGCTCCCCCTGGCACAGCCAGCCCGGGCTGGGGTCTGAGGTGGGGAGCAGGACATGAAGCTGCCTGGCTGCCCCCGTCAGCACCCAGAGCTCATCCCCGCGGGTGGGCTCGTGCCTCGGCGTGGACAAGAGACCTGGCTCCTAAAGGGATTGAAACAGCCTTCCCAGGAGAAGGATTTGCAGTCCCTTCTGGGCCAGACTTGGTCCTTGTACCCGCCTAGCTGGGCTGACACACCCCTGGAGGGACCAGCCCCAGTGGATCCTCGTTTTCCTGGCACAGGCAGGCTGGTTTCAACATCCCCAGTAAGCAGAGAGGACGGTCTGCAGTCATCACACCTGGGCTAGTGGAGTGTGTCCCTGTCCATGGCAAGGAGCTGGAACTGGATGAGCTTTAAGGTCCCTTTCAACCCAAACCATTCTGGGATCCTGTGTATGCAAAAAAGGGCGAGTTCTGCTCAGTCATGCACAATCCAAAGCGTTGGATTCTGTGCACAGGAGATCAGTGAGAGGGACTGTGTTTCTCTGTGCCTTACCTCCTTACCTTTTATCCAACAGAGAAGGCTCCAGGTCAGAGCCAGGACATGACTGCAATTATGCAAGTAGAAATAAGTAACCCTCTGCACTAATAATGAATACAATCCTTTATCTGTGTTAATTAGAAATAAATTAGACAGAGAAAAAAAGATATATGAAATAGCTAATGGTTAATTACTGGAACTATATTGAAGAATATATGTGTATATAAGTACAAAATCTATTCCAGATTAACAAAATATTGAGGTTTATTTCTAGAACTGCAGAACAGGAACATGTTTGCCACCACAGCCCAGTGTGAGGAAGGCCATTTATCACACCCCTCAGAGCACCTTGTTCAAGGATCCCAAAGCACTCAGCAAACATTGATAAATAGACCTTGATGTATTCCCAGAGGGAACCATTATCATCATGATATAGCAGTGCCAGGCAGGAGCTCAGGAGTCCCGTTCTCCATTCCTGCCTGAGCAGCTCCAATGTGATTCCCACTCCTCTTCTGGAGAGCACTCATCCACTTTCCCAAACCTCTAGTCTGCAGCCAAAAGCTGTAGGAGCCAGGCTGTCACCAAGATTTGGGGACAGCAGTGCTACCGTACAGTTATAGCATCATTTAGGTTGGAAAAGAACTCTGAGATCATTGAGTTCGTCTGGGCTGGCTTCAAGCTGTTCCGCAGGGTTGACACTTAGTCCCTTGCCTCGTGGCCTCTGCCCCCTGATGTCCCCCAGCTCTAAGCACCCAGGCACAGCCAGGCTCCCCAGGACAGCACCAAATGGAGGAGAAAGTGGTGGGAACATGGTTCCTGGGATGCCCACTGCCCTCTCCCTGCCCTGTCGTTTGAAGTGAGGGGGAGATCCCTGGTCCCTGCACGAGCAGAGCAGTGCTGGTCACAGCGTGGAGCCGCTTCCCTGTGTCACACTCGGGCGTTTGTCCCCCTCCAGCTGCCCCGCGTGAACAGGGAAGGTTAATTGGGCTCTGTCATCTTTTAAGCAAAATTCTGGGAAGAGGAGGGGAAGAAGACAGCAAGAAACTGAGCAGCAGTTTGGAATGTGCTCGTGTAGGTGGGAGGCGTCCCCGTGCCCAGTGCCCACTGCGTCGTGGTGGGGACAGAGGTGGCTGAACACGTGCTGCCTGTCGGCACTCGCTGCTGCTGGCCCAACGCTGCTCCTCACAGCCCAAACCATGCGAAAAAATTACAGGAATGTTCTCCACACACCAGGACATGGACTTGAGAGGCCTGGGAAAATAAATAATCACGATATATCTGGGGGTGGCTTTATTTTCCTTCCATATTCTAGACCCAGCTTCATGTTTTCAAGGGTTTCCAACCCCAGCAACATCTATTTCCTCCTCCTACCTTTGGTTTTCCCCTGGAATTTCATACGTATTTCTTTTCTCACCCCACCACAAGAATTGCAGTATGTAATTTGCTTATCTGGGGGTGCAAAAATTGTGTTACTGTACAGACTGGTTTTGCAACACAGAATGAGTGTTGCCTCTTAGGGGTGTAGAGTCAATCCTGCTTTTCATGGCCTGCACTTTCCCTGTACTTGTTTATTCCACATTTTGTGTCCGCCCCAGGATGGATCAAACTGTTTAACCTTTGACTGCAAAGTCAGAAGAATGACTCACTTGGAAGCTGTAATGTAAATAAATATATGCATTGCTAAATAAATCAACCACTAATACCCTAATCCAAGGCTGATAAATATCCTGATTTAAATCATACTTAAATAAATGGGGCAAATTAACAGACGGTGGGTTTAAAAGTAATAATTTCAGGGCATAACTCAACGCAGCAGCAGTCATAATAAGTAAATTGTTTTAGTCTTTGATTTTTTTTTCCACTATACAGAGTGAAAGCTTTCCTCCTGCAGCTATTAAGTGAACCCTGGTTTTATCACAAATGTTGCAAAAGGAGACAGAGTAGGGTAGATTTGTTGATAAATGAACAAACCTTTTCTTGCTTACATTAACTGAAAAATGCTCCAAAGCTTTTAAACCTTCCAGAACAACACAGAAAAGTGGGGAACTGGTAAGTGATGTCCCCCTTTGCCAATATTCCTGCCATAACTCTGCGCGCCCACAGAAAAAGTTCATCTCCCGTACAGGTGCCTTCCCCCTCTGGCACTAAATTACCAGGCACTACCCCCAGTTACAGTCTCTAAAACCATTAGCAGTTAAGAGAAAATAATCCCTGCAATTCGTGCAGCAATAAGTATTATGTACGACGGAGGAATACGCAAAGAGGAGCTCCGGAGGACGAGCCTCGGCTCAGGAGTGCCACCTCCCTGCCCGAGCAGCGCGGGAGCCGCTCGCAGCAGCTCTTCCACGGCTTTATTCAGCTGCTGTTTCCTCGTGCCTTGTCCTTACTGAGCCCTCTCAGCACAGAGAGCCTTGTCTGCAGGGACTCCCGTGCTAGCTCTTGTCATTTTTTTGGGCTCCCTGAAGGAAAAGGTAGTGTTCGCCTCCCACGCTGGACAGAGCCCTCTGAGCCCGGGATTTCCACACCCTTGATTGCCCTGCGGAGTGGGAATCGCATACCAACTGAGGAGTCCTTCAGATCACCTTCCTAGCTCCACTTTTTCCCCCCCGCATGCTGATTGAAAAGCAAATGAAATACTTTTTCTACCACCAATTTCCTTTCTTCATGTACCTGCCTGCACTTATTATTTCTGAAGAATCTTATCAAAGGAGCAGCAGGTTCCTGAGGTGGTGGTTTGGCCCCCAGATGATGCACTGGGCTGATAATTTGTTAAGGGCTGTGTGTTAGAGCCAGACTGCTCCAAAGGGCTTTGAGCTGAGCACACGTGAGGGGATGTAACGGAGAGCATCCTCCCTGGCAGTCCAGCTCACGGTGAACGCAAACCAGGCATGGCTCGGAGGAGCAGGATGTTCTGTAACCCACCAGGAAAACTCTGACCTTCTCAGATTAGTTATTTAGCTCTCATGCTTGTCACGCTGGGATTCTCCAGACAGCAGCTCTGGTGCAGTGTGTTCTCCCAGCAAGGAATTTCCTGGGTAAAGCAGTTCCCGTGTTTTAGGCATGTTGCCCTCACTCATCTCACATCCATCCTTCAGACTTTCAGAGATGAGAAACAGAAAAACCAGAGTCCTACAATTCAGCCTGGATCAATCGTGGAGTCAAGCCAGTGATATAAAGAGCTGGAGTGAAAAAAAGGAGGATTTGTAACTCCCTAAAAATTGCAAAAGGAAGGCCAGGTTTCAGGCATGTATTTGAGTTTTAGCAGAGTGGGGGTTCTGGTGCAATCCTGGATCAAAATGCATTCTTAAAAGGAGGCCTAAGCAACTTCAATTGCAGACAAACCCTTCCCCTCACTGCCCTTGTACATGCAGGACGTGATCAAGGCAGCTTCCAAAATTGCAAAAGGGCTTTTGGGACTAAATCCCAAACCACACTGATATTCTTCCCAGTGAGGACATTGAGGTTTGACATAAGAGTTTTGCTGAGTTTCCACATCCCAAATCTTGCCTTTTCAAACACGAGCTGATACTGACACCTGATCATAGCAAAGAGAGAACTTCCTTTTGGAGATCTTGTGCTTCATCTGCTGCTACCAACCCACGAAGAGGAGACGATCCTTGAGCAGAGCAATTCCAGTAGTGTACAAATGGATTTCTTCTTGCCAGCACAGTGAGCTAGAAAGCTTTGTGTTCCCTGTTGGTGTTATCTAGATAGAATAGATTGTGCTGCCTGCGCAGTGTTATCACCTCCCAGCCAAAGCCAGTCACCCACACCTTCCCTGAAGCTGAAAATGAAGTTTCCCCACCCTCCTCTCAGCCTCCAAACTTTGATCACAATCCCAGCAGATGCAAAATATTTGCAGTAAGAGTGCCAGTGCTGTCAGCTCACCACAGTAGCTCCCAGTCAAAATGTTTGCACGCACACTTCAGAGCATCATTTATCTTGAGGGATGTCAACTCTAAAAATGTTAGCGCGTGTCACTGTCAAAGCAAATGCCAGAAATTAGCTTTCTTTCATCTCAAAGAAGAATAATTAACTTTGCAACTGTTTCCAAAAGTGCTAATTAATGGGTTTCACCAACTTGACTTGTCAGGATACATCTTGATTGGAACAACAGCTTGCTCTTCCCCTTGAGGATTATGGCTCTTCTTTTGGACTCTTTTCCTCAACCACCAGTTTAGTGAGTTGTGGAAAATGGATATCATCGATAACACAAAAATAAACACATGAAAAAGGGAAAGCTTTGGGGACAAATTACCATGTATTAATTATTGGTATGCTTTATTAGCAATAATGTAAAAACATTCCATTTAAACTGAATAATCTTTAAAAAAGACGGGATTTTGTTGGCTCTTTAGCTTCCTGAAAAACCAGGACAAATCTTCACCTGAGATGGGGATGGCTTGGACTGGGCCGGAGAAAGTTTCCTTCTGGACCCAAGTCCAACACAGCCTGGAGATCCACTCTCTCTCCAGTGCTTTAAGTATTTAAATTCCTCCAGCAGCTTACATGATGTATTTTCTTCTCTCAGCTTTCTGCAGGGCAATAAGCTGCCTGACTTCCAACACTGAGCTCCTTCCCAGTTACACCATGTCACTGTTTGGATGCATTCCCTCCTTCCACCAGGATGGGATCTGCACTTCAGCTGCCCATGTTGAGATGGAAAGTAAAATTCCTGAGCTTGCCAAGAGGATTCAGCTATCCCCATCTCACAGTAAGTATGTGGAAGTTATATCACACTGCCACAATCCCTGGAACCCTTTTTGAAAAGCTTGGACGCACCTGACCATTTGAGAGACACCGGCCTGGGGAACCAGTGAGGGTCATGGTCAGACTTGATATAAACAGTCTGATGAAGTCTCAGACCCTTATGTGTGTTCCTGGAAATATAAAGCAAATCAGGAAATCAAGTGGAAAATCCAGGAGGTTATTATTAAAAATCCACAGCTCAATTACCATTATAATAAACCTTACACCAGAGGTCATTTATGTTCATGGCAATTAGGGAGGAAGGTTATGGTTTGAGAAAAGGGTATAGCAACTAAAGAAGGGGTTTATTGCAGGAAACCTGTGGCTAACAGTGCTGCCTAAACTGGCCATGCCAGGCTGGCAAACTGGAACTGTGCTCACCTGGGATGCAGAGGGCTCCTGCAGACCCACCCTGCCCCAGGTGCTCCCAGTTCCCCCAGGATGGCAGGTCCCTGACCCTTCCAGGTGGAGGAAGGAGAGGGATGACATATAAAGGAGTTAGTGGAGCACAGCGGGCTGGTTTGCCTTGGGGAGGAGCTGCAGGAAGGACAGATCTTCAGGAGAGGTACAGTGCCTGGGGAATGCTGCACTCTGAGGGTTGTACCTGTGTGAGGGCTCTGTGTCCTTTCTGGTATCTCTGGGGGGAGGGGGGTTCTCTTGTTTTCTGCAAGAAGGAAAAAGGTGGGGACATCTGAGTAAGAGCTGTGGTCATGTTGGCTGTTTGCTACCCCAGAGACTTGTCCTAGGCTTTTGGGGTCAGAGAAGGAAGTGTCCAGGGTTGTGTCCCTTCTGAGATGGGGCTCTGAGGGAGAACTGGGAGGTTCTGGCTCAAACAACAATCTCTGGCTTGGGTTTGTGCAGGGCTTGATGGTGGCAGCGCTTCTAAAATTACACAGTGAGATTTGGGAGAATATGACCTGAATTCAGAAAAGAATGGTGGACCTCCTGCATGGGCTGGTGGCCTCTCTAGCTTGGTTTTTGCTGAGCTGTGCCTTATATTCAGACTCTGGCACTGCCAGGTTAATAAACTGTTACCTATAGTTAAAAGCACCTTGGGACATGAGGATAAAGTGGTTATCTGTGCACATCTAGGAGAAGGTGAGGCGGCTATGATGCATGTGTTAGTGTTTTAAGTTCCTGACAACTGATGGATCGGTAAATTTTAAGCAACTCCATGTTTTTGAGCTGTTTTTATTTTCTCTGTTGCTGTGTCTGTAGCCTGGGTAGAGTTTTGATCTGTGTTTTCATGGAAATGAACCCTAGGAAAATTTCAGTCTGGCACTTTTGTTGTGGGGAGCTGGAAGGGGGAGGAAAAACAGCATCACGAGGTGGGACCAGCAACCTGGAGGAAATCCTTTAGAATGGTTAAGCCAAGTCTTCCTGCCACCTGGTCACAGACCAGCCTGCAAGAGTTAAACTTGAAGCAACTTCACCTTCAGGGATGTCAACATTATTCACTAGATGTTTCTACTTAATTTGTTTCTATATTTACACTTACGGTAGAGGCTAAAATCCTGTGTTGCTGCATGTTTAAGTGGCATCTATTTTTATCCATGGAGGAAGGGAAGAATTTCGACATTTACTGGAAGGTGTGGGGTTGTCATAGCTCTGGAAGAAGAAATATTCTGAAAAGATAAATCTCTTACCCGCTTATTACCACTTCTTGAATTTCACCTGTAGAGCTCAAGCAATCCACTAAATTAAACTTAGGGCAACAGAAAAAACATCTGGGGCATAAATTTCTATTAGTTTTCTATTTCAAATGACCTTTTATTCTAAGGAATTGATGTGAGAATATTTGTACTGGTTCCACATTCACTTGGTGCTGAATACAAAGGAATATCTTCAAAAGTTGGCTGAAATGCTACTAGGAAGAAGAGTTGTGTAATTAAAATGAGGCCCAAAAAGTCCTTTACACAGAAATCAGTACTGAGTTCAGATGCATGCCAGGGCAATTCAGGTGTCAGAGGAAGGACTGGAAATGGCAGAGAGCACTGAGTCTGCACTGGGGTCAAAGGAGTCCTTGAAGAAAGCCTGTGGTGGTTTTCTACTTGTTTGTAAATGTGAGGGGAGTTTTGACAAGTCCCTGTGGTCTGATGAAAAGAGTAGCATACAGTACATCAAACCTGGGCTGTGTGTAGAGCTTTCAGTGGTACCTAAAACCACCAGCACTGGCTCTGGCAAGGGGTGTTCTCAGATGCTTACTGTCCCCCAAAATCCAGGGGAAGGGAAAAACCCTCAGTGTTTAAAAGAAAGGGGGCGATGCTGCATTGCATCATTGCCAGGGATGTGCAGCAGGGGACGTGGTACCTGGGATTTGGGCCCTTGGAGTAAGGCTCCTTGCTGTCCTCCAGAAAGGGGGGGGTGAGCACAAGGGAGACTGAGGAGCAGCTGGGGAAGGAAGGGGCTTCTGCACAGGGAGGACTGGGACAACAGCTCAGAGCCAGCAGGGATGTGAGTGAAGTGCAGGACTCCCTCTGGGCAGTGTCAGTCCCACCTGTGCATATACAGGTTGGTACGACAGGACATGGAAAACCCTGTGCTGTGGGTCCTTAAACTCCTCTATCCCACTTTCAGGGCCCCTGCAAATGGCATGGCAGCACCTGGGGAGAAAGGCAGGCTGTTTGCATGCAGAGGCCTGGCCTCCCCACCCAGCACTAGCTGGGGAGGGTCCCTGGGCTCTCCTCTGCCTGTCCCCAGCAGTGCTGTCCCTGCCTGTGTCCTCCCCGGCTCCAGAGCAGAGGGACACCAGCCCTGGGGGTGCACACTCCTGTGCAGCTGCCAGCAGCTGGGGTGGCAGCGTGGGCTGTGCTGAGGGGCTGCCGTGCAGATGATGGCTTTGTCTCTGTTTACTGGAGTGCATCTTGTAACCAGAGTCCTTCCCAGTGCATATCCCCCTTCCCACCCCCCTGCTGACAACCTCTCTGGACTGGGCTCCTCTACTAAAAATTGGTTGGGAATGCAGGAGGGGGGAGAAACTTTATTAGTGTTATACATTATTTTCCTTCTCTCCCTTCTCCCCCTCCCCTTCCTGCATGATGAATTGCCTGGTACTGAGATGGTAGCTCCAGCCCAGGCACTCTGCAATCTCCTCCTGGTCCCCTGCACAGACAGATGGGACGGCCCATGTCTTGACCGTGATTGATTAGCTGGAGAAAGCCTGTTGAGTGGAGTTCCATGAAGATTGATGCTTTCTCCTTCTAACAGCATTTCCAAAAAGTTTCTATTACATTTTGATTATGTTTATAGAATCTCACTGGTCTCCAGGAAGATTCAATCTTCTCTTTCCCCCTCTCCCCTCTGTGCAATGTGTGTAACTTCCCTCCTGTGCGTATGCTGTTCATCCATCTCTTACCTTTATTCTTTTAGGGGTGCCCCCAGAGGCCTCTTAGGGCAGTTCCCTTCCCATGTCCCTTCTGTCCCCCTGCACAGGTACCTCCTTGCTGGTTATTGCTCTCTGACTTGTCGAGGCCATAAAGCAGGTGCTCCCCAGCATGAGGCCTCTAAAAGCTGCAGAGCAGGAGGAAGGAGCATTATCTGTGATAGCTTTGTGTAGAACTGAAACGTGGGACCACCAAGGTGGTGTCTGGATGAAGAACCCCTCTTTCCCAGTGCAGGAGGTCTATCCCACATATTTCTGCTCTGCCTGGTCTTCCTGCAGCTGGAGGGCTCTGCTCAGCTCATACAAACTCAGATGAAAGTCCTTAAAAGCTGCAGGACCTTTTGAGCCAGGGAGGGGGCCAGAAACATGAGTTATTTCAGCATTGCAACTGCCAGGTGAAGAGAGAGAGCAGAGCGTGTCCCAGGGCTGGCTGGACTTCAGCATCACTGCAGGAGGAGAATTTTGTTTTACAGGGAGGCTCAAGTCCTGTGCAGTGTGGTCTGGGGTTACCCATCTAGGAAGGCTGATATATTTTTCCATTAGCTCCATAACATGTAGATATGTGGTGATTTTTAAGCAACAACTTCAGTACAGTGCTGAAAAATGTGCTCACTGTGGCACAGAAACAAAGATAAAGTTGGTCCCTGGCATCAGAGAAATCAGCTTTAAAATGCCGGCCTTCTCCAAAGTGTTAGAAGGGAACACTTTCATTTGGTTCCTAATTGTAGCAAATAATTATATTCCAAGATCTTATTAAGAAACTGGCTCTCCTGGTCTTTCCTTTTTATTTAATTAAACAGTGACCTGGCTTTTTTTCTTTTTTTGTGGAGGAAGAGTCACAGGCAGCCACCTTACCTGCACTCCGGTGTCTCCTCTGGGAAGCAGAGCCACTTGCCTTGCGCCGCCTCAGCAAATGAGCAGGGGTTGCCTGTCCTGAGCATGGGAACAGCCCCACGAGCAGCCCCAGGGCTGTGGACGTTCACTGCGTGGGCTGGGCACAGCTGCAGCCCGGGCTGGGAAGCTGCTTGTGGCTGCCTGTCTGCTGCTGCCCGCGGGGAGGAGGAGGTTATCTGCTGTGTGCTGTTCTCCCTTCTCTGCTTACCTGAGAGACTGTGGGTCTGTGCCCCGGAACCTGGGCTTTATGGGGGAGGTAAAGGGGAGCATCTCCCCGGACTTATCCATGTTATCACCGAACAGGGACCCCCTTCCCCAGCTGGCAGAGTGCAGGTCCCTGGGGCAGGGCACAGGTAAACCCAGGGAGGGAACACCAAGGCAGTGTGTGGGATAACCTGGGAGAGGGCAGTTGCTCACTGAAGACCTGCAAGGGAGGGAGGGACGAAGGGATGCAAGGAGCTGGTGCTGCCTAGGGCTTTGCCTGCCCTTGTGACTGCTGTGATGGCAGCAATCCCTAGCACAGGTGTTTATTCATGCCCTGGTGTGCTTCTCCTGGCTGAGAACCATGGCCTGTTTGACACTGGAGAAACTGGGATCAAAGGAGTAATAAACAGTTATTGAGAGGGCAGGTGAGAGACAAAGACAGGACCAGTGCTGTCATAGAAGAGCCCTCCTCCTCCAAATGCCTTTCCAGGCTCTCACCAGTGATGTGGCACCTTTGATGGGTCAGTAAGGCACTCTGGAGTCTCTCTGCTCTCACTGCTGTCCCTTCACCATTTGTCCACAGTGGTTTAGCTTTGTGTTCCACTTGGCCCCTGGTCAAATGTGGCCGAGCTGGAGTGTCCCAGGTGTGTGGGCAGGTGGCAGCAGGGCTGGGCAGGCTTGGCAAGGCAATGCAGTGCCTGCCTTGCAGGTTGGGTAGTTTGCTCTTTAGCAGGGCCAGCTTGCCCCTGCTGAGCTTCCTGCCCTTGAGGTGACCCCCTTGCCCCAGGTGGAGCTTGGCACAGCTGGCTCAGGTGTTGCCCTGCTGCTCAGCAGCACGGACACAGCCTGCCTGGCTCCTGTGGAGGGGATGTGGTGCCCCATCACCAGTGTGGAGGCCTCAGGGCTCGAGGTGGGCTGCCTGCTGTGTGTCCCTGCCCCGGGTACGGGCACACAGCCCATCTGCCTCATGGTGGAAACTGCTGGTCACTGTTAGTACAAGCTCTGCAAGGACTTCTGCTGTAATTTTTTGTGCCCTTTCTCCTCGTGTAAAATCAGGGTGGGCAGGAAGCCCATGATTTGTGTGGGAGAAGCATGTGTGTGCATTCCCCCCTCCCTGTGGTGCCCTGGGACACAGTCCTCCAGACCCCGAGGTCTCTCCCTCCCCATCAGCTCGCCTGCCTGTCCCTGCCATACCAGGCTATTCCTTAAAATATAGACCCCATTTTTTATTTCTGCATTTATTACAAATGCAAATTACAGATGAAAGCATCAGCTACACAAACCATTACTCAGAGGAGCATCTTTCCAACTGCTGGACTTGGACTGAACAGCTTGTGGTTAATTTGCTATATAATCACTGCCTGCAACAGGAAAGCAAGTGCTTCAACTGTGCTAATATTATGAAAGGGGAAGTTAACCATAGAGATAAATTCTGAGGAGCTGCAGCTGGGATGAAAGAGGGAAATAAATGTAGCTGGAGTCCAGGCTTCAGGCTTGCAAAAGTGGCTGCTTGGATATTTAAAGGGATAAAAGATAAGAGTTCAGGTTAAACATGTGTTTTTTGAAGTTGCTTTCAGCCTGAATATATTTTCCCAGAGGCAGAGGATCCCTGCAGCTCCCACTGACCTGTGATTCCAGCAGTGCCCTGGCCTGTACACAGGCATGCCTGTGGAATACTCTGCCTGCTCTGCCCCAGTGCTCGGAGGCTTTCCGGGGCAGCTGCTCTTTGGAGGCAGACACAGACACCAGGACACAAAGGAGAGGAGCACATGGCAATTTGGCTGGCAGAGATTTTTACTGGGGGGAGGAGGTTCTTCCCCATCACTCAGGTCTGTGGTTTCTTGCACAGGAGACAGGGAGTCTGTCCCTGGGCTGTTAAAGTGTGTCCCCACCGTGTGGTGCAGTGCAAAGGGATTGGTGGTATCCCCAGGAACCACCTGTAGTAGGTAATAGGTCCACTTACCCCTGGCAGAGGAGATACTGAGCACACAGGAGCAGAGCCCTGGCTGAAGAAGCTGCCCTGTGCCCCCTGAACACACTGACTTCACCAGAGCTGGCTTAACAGCTCATGCACGAGACTGAAATAATATTTAGACCTTTCCAAGTACCCAAACCTCCTTATTCTTTCATTCCTGCACCTCCAGTGTAATCGCAGCACAACACTCATGCTGTTTCGCAAAGTGCTCCAGGGATTAAAAATGTTCCTGGAGATTATCTCTGGGGACAAATCTGAAGTGTTGTCTAACTTTTCTCTGAAGGCTTAGAGAGGCAATAGCTCCAGATTAGCAGAGATAGGAGTGGGAGAGTGAATCAGCTCAAGATGGGTGAGCTGGTTCTTATGAAGCAAGAGAGCTCCAGCAACTCTGCAGATTTACATCCTCTGCAGACACCTCCTCTGACTCTGAAGTGTTTGTTTCATTGCTTTTTGCTGTTTCCCAGGTCTGGAACAAAATCCTGGGGTTGGGGAGAGCACATGAAGTGTCAGGGCGTGATTTGTACATGGGAGAAGTTGGCTGAGGTTACTGCTGGGGGAGCTGGGGGGTTCCCTGCAGCAGATCCTATGGCACAGGGGTGCTGGAGGGGTGTTCAGCCCCCATTCAGCTTGATGAATAAATTCACCCCCATTCACCACTAGGAATAAACGATGCTGACAGTGGAATATATTTGCAAGAGCCTGCCCTTGCTAGAAATCTGGCTAAGCAGCACCAGCAGAAGGTGCCACTTAGCTTCCCAGTGCTGGGAATTGGTTCTCATGGGACTTTCAGACCATGAGGGCACGTACCAAAGGCACGATGCTCAGTGTAGGTGGTGTTAGCTCCTGACAAACTGGAGTTTTGAATGACTGCCCATAACAGGGCTTTTCAGCTCTTCCAGAGCCATGTTTGATTCCTGAACCTCCTTAATCTTAGGGAAATATCCCTCAGTCTTTTCTTTCTTAAATTAACTGCATTTTATTCAGTCTCGAGATATGAGCATCTCTCTGAAGCTGGTGGGTAAAAGCACCTTCATCACCTCCTGTGACAGCTCTCAGCTCGAACAACTGCACCTCCAGAAGTTAATCATTGAACAGGCAGGATGGAGATGCTGGAGGGGGTATAAAGAACAACAGGGCCAGAGGCTCTGTGTGGGCAGGGAGTGGGAAGGGGGTGCTCTTTGGGGAGAGGGGGAAGAGGGAGCGCGGGTGTCTGGACAATGGTGGGACTGTTGCATCACTGCTGGCCTTGCAGTTTGACTGCCCAGACAAAACAGATGAGCCATGAAGCTTTGTGCTCAGGCAGGAGGGGATGCTAGGAGGGGATATCACAGCAGAGATCACCAAGGCTCAGTCTAGTAAAGACTGTTCTGAGATGTTGTGGTCTGTGGTGTGCAGTGGTGTTACCTGGTGGGTTTGGTTGTGCCAGCTCAGCCTGACACAGCAAAAACCATAGGGAAAAGGCACTCCCACCTGTGGGTCATGAATGTAGCTCATTTCCACCTGATATCACCACTCTTAATGGAGAGAGCAAGGATGGGGTGCACTTCATGACGGGAGCATTCCTAGGGTTGCTTATTAGTCTGATATTCAAATAGCTACAGCTGGAAAGAACAAGGATTGGGCCCACCCTCCTCTGCTTTGATCCCAACAGCCTGCTTCCTTCCCTTGCCATGGCTGGAAAATCAGCTGGCTCATGCCACTCACTGTGGGCATCTATGTGCAGGAGGAAGTTGGTGTGCAACTCGGCTTGGTGGGTGGTGTGGCTGTGACAGGCAGGAGCAAGAAGCCTAAAGCTGTCTGTTCAGGCAGCTGACTGAGACTTTCCAGCCAGGAGATGGGGATGGGAGAAGCAAGGCTTTGAGACAGCCACACGTTGGTAACTTCTGCAAAGAGCTGCCCAAAGCTGCAACTGAGGAAATTCCCAGTGCAGCCGTCAGCAAACCACAGCTTTGCACAGGCTGATCCCTCTGCAAAGGGAAGTGAGGGGAAAGCAAAGAGCTTCTGACAAAGCAAAGCAGCTGAGAGAGGCTGCTGGCAATGCCAGAGCCCCTTGAGCTGTTGGTGTGACTTGGGCACACCAAGGGTGGTGGCCTGGATGAGGTGGTATCTTCAGTGCTGCTTTTTGGGGTGCAGATCTCCAAACGGCTTCAGAGAACCTTCAGTACAGAGCAAAGATGCTCTGGGCAACCCTTGCACTACCACAGCCTGAGGATATCTGCCTTCTTCAGCATGGGAAGCAAATACAGAGATGCCCAGAACACAGATCTCCTTGGAGTATGAACTAGAAGTGCTTTTAAGCTTAAAGGTCTTTTTCCTTCAGCCCTTGTGGAGCTAAAACCCCTTAGAACAGCCAGAAAAAGGCTGAAAATACCATAAAGATTGGGAAAACCGGGAAGAGAGGGATCATTTACTCAAAACTAGTCACTTCTGTAGTCCTGTAATAGGGAACTCCAGACTACATTGTATATCAAGTTTTTGCTGGCTTTAAATATTAGTTTTGCCCTAGCCCCTCAGAGGTACTAACTTGCTTTGTCACCAGGCCTTTGATGGAAGCAGCTTGATATACTTCAAGGTAACCTGCCAAAAGTGTCTTCCAGGAGGAGAAACGAGGTGAGGTTCGGACACAGGCTCCTTCTGTGTGCAGCTCGAAGTACTCAGGTGCTGGCACTGGAGAATTCAATAGTGTTCTACTAATAAAAGGGAAAATACTATAAGCCATTAGATAACTTGCTAATATTTCAAAACAGGTTGTTTTAACAGGATGTTTCACAAGGTTCCTCCAACATCTTTTCACATAAAGTGAACTCAAAATCAAACTCCAGAGAAGGGATGGATTAACCAAGTGTCTGTGTACATACCCACATTCACATAGGGAATGATTTCTAAAAGCATTTCAAAGCTCCCGACATTTTTGCATGTAAAAATTGCTTTTCCTGGTGTAGACGAAAGGCAAGGTTTTATTCAGGCTATGAGCTGCTGAAGCAGAAATTGTGACTATAAATTGAGAAGCTGCTTTTGGTACCTTTGCCCAAAGACTAAATGCTTCAGAGCAAAATCATAATAAGTGATTTAGAGAATAATCAATAACATAAAAACTTAACTGGCAAAGAAAAGGCCCGGCATCTATAATGTATTTTCTAGGTATTATTAAATAATCCATCACAAGCAAACTCCTGAGTGATGAATTTGGCAGCTGTTTGCAAAAGGTGGTAAACCCAGGCACTATCCTTCCTCTGCTCTCCTCCTGGGAATGGGATTAACACCCCTGTGAGATAAGTCTTCCACATATATAAATAAGTTTTCCTCATGGAAAACAGTTATTAGGAGTGCTGATGCCAAAGGCACAACTTTCAGATGTGACTAAGCTTTGGGGTCGTGCTGGTCTGCAGGAGGACATCGTAGTTGGGGAGACAAGATTTTCTTGTCTCGAGTGGCCCTGTCTGTGGGGTGTTTGGTGCCTCCTCATCCTCCTCTGGGGAGGCTCAGCTGGGTATTGGGGGGCAATAAGGCTCTGCCTGAGGAATCCAGGAAACTGGAGCAGTGGTCCTGGGCACGGATGGCTGGTGTGGTGGGGCTCTGAGCCTGCCCTGGCGCTGGGGGGGCAGGATGGGGTGTTTGTGGCTGCAGCAGCTCAATCCTCTGCTCCCCCCAGAGCCCTGCATGTCCTGGCTCGGAGCTGGGGCCTTTGGCGCTGCTGTGACAAGGGATGGGCTGGGGCCTTGATCTTCCTGAGCACATGGACTCAGGGGACATCCTCTGCCTCCTGTTTGAGTGGAATAGAAGCTTCTAAAAAGGATCATTCCAAGTTGTGTCCCAAAAGCTGGTGTAGAGGTATCCAGCCAGGTAGAGCTCCAGTAAGTCAGTCTGGCAGAGAGGGAAAGGCGTTTGTCTAGTTATTCACTTTTATCTGCTTACAGTCCACCTCTCAAGGAAAAGTCTTTGAACATAAAATTCATCAGTGTCTTACAGTTTTCTGGCTTTGTTTTAAAATGGAGGCAATTTTTTCTAGCCCAGGGATGTAACTGATCTTTTACCTTTGGTTGAGCTGTTTGTTAAAGCAAAGATAAAACACACTGTGCATTGATCTGTCCTCACCCTGAATTGCACAGTTAGTGAGGAGATCAGGATTAACTGTTGGAGAGCAACACTTCCAGTCCCAGCCAGTGGAATGTTCTTTTCCAGGCACCACACTGCTCTTGCAAAGCAGTTCAGGTGCCAGACCTGGCAGCTCTGGCATCCCCTTAAGCTCCAGTGACTGAACTGAAGGTTCCAGCCGTGTGCCCAGACCCTGCACGCTGAGGTGATGGCATGTGGGGTGCTGCCTTCCTACAGGGACTGAGCTGAGGCTGGTGGAGCTCATCCCAGCCCAGTTCCTTAACCACAGTGGCAACCTAAGAAGCTTCCAATGCAATTACACAAATGCATGGGAGAACTATCCAGAGCCATGTCCATTAAACAAAATGATCCTTTCTGGCTCAGGGAGTCCCTGGGCTGCAGAGCTGGAGTCTGGAAGGATTGTTAACTTTATATTCTATAAGCACCTTCTGCTTGCCACTGTTGGAAAAGGGGTGTTGGTGAGATGGTGATTGGTTTAAATCGTGTTTGTGTCCTCTTACAGCAGACCTTGAAGCATTGGTGCTGGTAACCAATAATCAAAAGGTACAAGGCTCTGTGAATTGTCATAAACCACATCCAGCCTTACTCAGATAGACTTAGAGAAATAATTTCATTCTGGTTTTGAGTGAGCTGCAATAATGGAGAGCAGCTTGGATTTGGTAGATGCTTGTGTGGTTGAAATCTGGCTGACAAGCTTCCTCAAACTTAACTGCAAGAGCTCTCTGCAGTTCAGCCTCCCTTTCCAGCACACCTGGAGAGGAGTCAGCAAAATGGAGATGCTGGCAGAGGTGGGATGAAAGCCAGGCTGGTTTTAAGGGAAGAAAAGTTGCAAATAAAGAGGTGAAGCTACACACCAACTTCCTTTTAACAGAGGAAAGCACATGACTGTCCTGATGGGCTCTCAGGGTCTAGCCACTGCTGTACTATTGAGAAATTACTGTATCTGCCCTTAAGACCAGACATATTTGAAATAACTGTGCAATGTTGCATGATATCATCAGTGTCTTATCTGAATAATGACTAATCACCATTTCAACCATTCCTGCCTTGATATGAAATATCCTGGATATACAGGCAGCAGGAAAAGCCCAAGACCCATTTCAGTTTCTGCATTTGAGGATGCTTTGGATACCACAATACCACCATCTTCTTTATGCTTAAAAACTGTGAAATTCTGTCACCCCTAAATTTTAGAACTTTGGTTTACTGTTCATTTTAGCAGCTTTCTTGCTACCTGTTTTCAGCTTTCAATTTCTTGATCTTTCACAGTAGAATCTGAGATCAAAACTGGACTCCATGGGAATGACAAATTCAGGTGATGGGTAAAGTATGACTCGCCTGCTTCACACATGTTCCTGCAGAAGGACAACATCAGCAAGAACTTCATGTAGAACTGTCATTGCAACAGTTAAGGATGCTTTTTGAAGTCTGAGCAGGCTGGATGCCCAGAGACCACGCATCAATCTGACAGATCCTGCCTCTGGAACAGGCCTAATCCTCTCTCCTCAGGGTACTCGTGGAACAGAGGCTGAAGTGCTCCTCAGTGTGGTCACTCCAGCCCCTGCACTGCACAGTCCCATGATTTATGTTGAGGGCCTGGTGTTCTGCTCTGCAATAAATTTGTGGGTAGAGACACAGTGGACACTCTGGGAACTGGTAAAACTTCACTGGTGACAAGTTTTATATTACGCCCAGAACTTGACCTGGCTTACAGGAAAGGAATGACAATTGGTGGCCGTAGGTTCAGGACTTGCTGACAGGAGAATTGCTCTCTCCTGTGCTGGGACCATCCTGAAAGCTGCTTCATGTGTGGTCACCTTGGTTTTCTAATATTTCATAGAGAAAGATGGTTAAGTGGCAGCAGCAGCTGGTGAGGGAGCAGATGGTGCCACCTGCATCATCAGATGTTTTATCACATTCTCTGTTACATCTCACAAAGAGTGGCTGGGAAGTAGAGGAGAGCGTGGGAGCTGCTGTAGGTTGTGAAGGTGTGAAAAATCACAGGTAGCAGCATTGCTTCCCTGCCAGGCTGCTGCTTCACTCAGCACTGGGTTAGGAAAGTGCTTGTGCTGATGAGAAGGTCTGTGCCCAGCTGTGCTTCAGACTGCAACGCTGCACTTGGGAAGCACGAGGCTTCAGAGCAAGCTGGCTGTCCCTGCTGCCAGCCAGGGACCAGGACCCACTGGAAACCTCCAGGCAGCTTAAGATGAGCTGTCTGGATCCCAGGCAAACCCCCAGATTCACCTCTGCCACGACCAGCCTGGACACCACTTCCTAATCATTTCCCAAAGGAGGTTGAGACCTGTGATAAAATTTGCTAAGGGATCCAACTTCAGCATGTGAGTTCTGAACCCACTGAGAGGCTCCTGATTTTTCTGGGCTGGTACTTGAGGTTTATGAAAACTTATGAGCTACACAAGGGCCGAATCTTGGGTCCAAAGCAGGCAGAGGACTTATTTTCTCAGCATCTCAGCACACAATCCCAAAGAGCAAACCAGTCCCACAGGGCAGGTTTTAATGTCCTTTCTGTAAAGGACCTGTACCAGAGTTCAGCAGCAGCAATACTGATTAGATTGAATACCGAAGTAGAATATCCCCCAAGTGATGTGCTCAGGGGGGCAGTGGTTTGCAGGGCACATAGGAAGATGAGCCAGTAATGAGGGAGCAGTCTGTGCAGTAGCAGGGTGTGCTGCTGGACACAGGCTGCCCACTGCAGCCACCTCTCCTCAGCTTGGCTTCTGCTCCTGCTCTTTATTTTGCACATCTTCCTCGGCAGCTCTGTCCATCCATTCTCCTGCTGTCCCAGCGATTGCTGAGGGGGGATAACGGTGAGATGTGAAGGGGGCTGGTGCTGTGGCAGACGGGGAGCTACGTGGCAGTTGTTTATGTACCAGTCAGCAAAGCCATTCACCACCGCGGGTTAATGTTCCAACGGGGCGGATGGACGGGGGTGGGATGGCAGCACGGTGGGGGAGCAGGTTGGCAGTTGTCAAGCCCGAGAGGAAGAGGAACGTGTGTGGCTACAAAAGGGGAGGAAGCCCATTGTGTCAGAAACAAGATGGAAGGTGCTGCCCGACGGAGCTGGTTAACCGGTGATTAATTAGAGGCACGCTTTGAATTCTGCACCTAGTTTAGCATTAACAGCGTTTCCGTGTCGTGCAGCGAGTCGTCTTGCTTGGTGGTTTCATTGTCTGGGCCGATGTGGAGCACAGGGGGGGCTTTCTCAAAAAAATCTTCTGGAATTGAGAGAATATGTGCAAATCTCAGCTTCCGTTTGAGGTGGGGGGGAAAAATAAGGAAAAGAAATCCCAAAAAGTAGAACAAGTTCCTGGGTTTCAGAGATGAAAGGAGAGGAATTGACAATAAGCTTGGGGTGTTTGAGGTAGCGAGGAAACTCATGGTTTTGAACACTGTAGGAGTTGTATTGCATTAGCCTGGGCTTTCTGAGCCCAGCCCGGCCCCTGGCGGTGTCTGGGAGGTGTGGGTTGTATTCCAGGCATGTCTGCAGGTCTGTGGCTCTGTATTAGTGTTTATAGGAAGTCAATGAGATGGAACTCAATAGAGAAAAGGAAGACTTAAGAGTCACTGGAAGACAAATGTGAAGGCCTGGCACTCAATAACTTTACTGAATCATATCTTTTGCTGCTGTGTGTTTCTGGGTAACAGGAATACAAGAAGGGAGAGCAGACCTGTGTGTTTCAATAGGCTGTTCACCTGCCCCTTTGCAGAGAGGGTATGTTTTATTTCTCCTGATAAAAAGATATCCATCCTCTGCTTGATATGAAGTCAAGCAGCACCATGAATCAGGAGGAAAGTGCCAGTGGAGATGAAGACTGGACTGCTGGAGGCAGTGGAGGGAAAGTAGGACACCACAAACAAATCGTGTGAGCTGTGAGAGCACAGGGGGGTGTGTGCACAGCTCCAGCTGGGATGCTGGAGCAGAGTCTAAAGAGTTTAGTCCAGGCTGACTCAACTTGCAGTTGTGGTCCATGGACCAAAAGGTACTTTGAATGGCATGAGAGAGTGTTGTTGGCAGGTACAGACCAGGCAGGGCTTGGGCAGATTCTGCAGGGCAGGGACAGTGCAGGCTGAGCTTCCAACTGAACCTGTGAGACCTTCCCCACCTCTTCTGTCTCATGGGAAGGGTGATAAGATGGAGCTGCCTGTGATAACACGTATGGGATTCAGCAGCCACAGACTTTGTCACACTAGAGATGGATGGGGCCTGTTCAGCCAGCTGCGAAGTTGTGCATAATTCAGGTAGCTTAATTTTTTTATACAGGAAAATCTTTCCAGGTGGCTTCAGTTGCCAAAATAAGCTTGAATTCCTAAGTGTAAGTGAAACAAAAGTGCAAAGCGAAAAGCTCTGGCACAGCTGTCCCAGCTGGGATGGATTCCTGGAGGTGGCAGAAGGGCTGGAGCACAGTTGTCTTTCTGAATTTTCAAAACATTTTACTGAAACTTACCACAAGCTAAATGTTTGGAAATGTGGGAAGTGGCAACACCGAAAAGCTGCTTTGTTAATTGATAAATATAATTAAGAGTACCACATAAATATTAATTTATATGGCTAATTAGCTGCAGCACTTTATACTAATGCATAGTTCTGCCATAACCCCAGCAGTTCTGCTTCCTGGACAGTACATTTTTGGATACTAACACTCTGTGGATTAAGCAAACACTTTGAAACAACAAAGTACCGAGTCTCTTGAAACTGAACGGATGCAAGACACGTCAGCCAAGAGGATGGGGGACATCTGGGTGTCACAGGCGTTTGGGGAGGACAACAGAGCCCACGGCTCACTCCCGGGGGGTCTGGGCTGTCACGTGCCGAGGGGAGGGTGATGTCCGCTCTTCTCTGCACCCAGCAGCCTTCTCCAAGAGAGGATGGGTGAGCGCTCTGACCTCCTGGAGATGCTCCAAAGAACAGGAGCTCTGCACTTGGGAAAGCCCAGATTGCAGCAACAGTCGAGCACTCCCCCAACAGCGTCCTCCCACGTCGGCTGTGGCAGTTTGCCACTGAATTCCCAGGCCAAGGGAGCCTCTGCTGCTTTCCCTGCAGCCGGAGGAAGCAGGAGCTGCATTGCTTCCTGCTGCAGGCTGGCTCTGCCAGCTCAGAGCCCTGCCCTGCCTCACAGGCTCTGGTGGGCTCCTGGTCAGAAGGGGATTGGTCCCTCAGGGAGTGGGGTTTTGCTGAATTCTGCCTTTCGTGCCAGACCTGGTCGTGGTCACACTGCAAGTTGGAATATGGTGAAATTCCAGCTGATGTGACTGAAGCCCTGAGGCAGGAGGACTCACCCCATGTTCCCACAGAGGCTGTAACACCAGCCCAAAGCCCTTGCTACAAGCCCTAGACCTACATCCCGAGGGACTCTCTCTGTGCACATCCCTGCTGCAAGGCTCCGAGCTGGCCCTAATTACAATTTTGCTAATTGCTCCAAGTTCCACTGCCTCGCTAGTTTCCACAGGCAATGTTTGGCCATGGCTTTTTGCTGAAGCAGGGGCTCTGCTTGGAAGCCTGGTAAAATCTGCAGGGAGACACCTGCCAGTCTTCATATACAACATCTTTATTTTAATTTATTGGCAGGGTTTAGAGAAATTGGCTTCTATGCTGCATCAGTTGGACTTCATTAAAATAATAAGGGAGCTAAGTTAGTGAAAACAAACCTGGCCAGTTGGCAACCTCAGACTTTTGTCAGAACTGATCTATGCTGGAAGATACAGATTTAGTCTATCTACATTAATAAAGTCCCATGATCCCGTGGTTAAAATGTCTTTTTCCCTGCTAGCTGATGCAATTCATTAATTATATGACATTTCCACAATGATTTCTCCAGAAGAGGGCCCTGAATGCCAAGGTTTACATTACATTTTCAATTACAAAGATATCCATATGGTGAGTCTGCAGTATGTACAACTGCTTAACATGCATCCAAGCCCTGCTGCAATGCTGGGCTTGGACATGCTGCAAAATCCCTTTCTGAATGTGGGGTTACTGGGTTCCCACAGTGGTTGTGGGGTGGGGATGGCAGTTAGGTGTTCCCTGCAGGAAAATTATTGGGAGTTGAAGCCCAAATCCTTGCGTTCTTTTAGGCCACCAGACTTTTTTAGCAGCCGCTTGAGCTGTGAGGATGAGTTTAAATCAGCATTGGAGCCCATCAGTGCCTTCGAAACCAGCAGTGATGTGGGCAGGATTTTAGACTAAGACAAAAGGGTATGGAATTCCCAGGCAGGCTCCAAGGAGCCTGGTGAAGGGTCAGAGCCCATTTCCTGCTGCCTGCTGGCATTTGTGTGTTCCCATTGTGACATCCCTTTTGCCCCTGCAGCAGGCTCAGCCATGCAGACACCCAAACGAGGGGCAGAGCTGCAGGATGAGGTGCTGCCAGGACACAGAACTGGACACAGGAGGGGCATCCTTGGGTTGCAAGGTGCAGTGTTGGCCACAGTGGTACTTTTTCACATCAGGGCTGGTCCTGCCCACACAGGATCAGTTGCTGCTCTGGAAACCTTAATTAACCACTAGTATGAAGGGTACAAGTTGTGATTCAGGTACTACAAGGTCTGAAGAAATGTATTGATTTGGATGGAGCCCTCACTTGGAGTTCTCAGGTGGTTTGCAGCAGTTTGATGCTCAGCCAGCACCACATGAGCCATCCTTGGCTCTCCCCAGCAGCTCCTGCTGCCCCAGGCACTGCGGTTATGCAGGTGGGCCCAGAGAGGAAGGCACAGGTTTTATTGGACAGCGCTGGGGTGTGGGGATGCACCTGGAAACTGATTCCTGGCACCTTCAAACCGCAAAGGTGCAGGTTTGTTTTCCCAGCTCAGGACAGAGGACACATCCACGGCTGCTCCCTTGCCTCCCCCAGGGGCAGCACCTCCCTGGCCGGCTGCAACGATGCTCCCTGCAGCTCCAGAGCCAGGAGTCAATGCTGTTTGCACAGCTCCAATCAGCTCTGCAGGGCCTGTAACCTTAGAGTAGTAAACCAGTGGCATATATATAGTTGAACAATTATATGTATTGTGACTAAATTTCCCCCTGAAGATCTCATTCACGATGTTAGAGTGAAAGGATCATAAAATGAATTAATAGCTGATTCACTGTATAATTTCCTAGTTCAATATACTTTAGTGTACCAGCTAAATGAGCCATACACAGCATTCAGCTCAGCCAGTTAACAGCTTTATCATTGAGATCTCAGGCTTAGAAATAAAAGCAATTCTTCTGAAGTAATTGCGTCTAATTAAAAGAAACATTTAAAAAGTGTAACCAAAAGGAATTCATTTCAAATGGAAAATTAATGCTGAAAAATAGCCCTGAGCTCTCTTGTCTTTGCTAATAGCTAAGCATTCTCGGAATAATTAAACTGTTTTGAGATGCTGATACCTTCCCCTGTTAGAAACGGCCTGGCACAGAGCAAAGCCTCGGCCTGGCCCTGGCTGGGTGTAGGTGTGGGGTTTGGGTGGGCAGGGGAGGAGGGTTCCCTCCCTGGTGCTGCTTCCATGAAGCAGGGTCTTTGCAGCTGCTCTTGGCAAAGCAGGACTGCCCAGCCGGAGGAGCTGACCTCGGCGTGGCAGGGGCTGGGGGGCTCTGCCAGACGCTGGGACTCCCCATGAAAGCGGAGGAATTGACTGAAAACAGCTCTCTTATTTAAAATGTGGGTTTGAATAACAGGGATTTTGTTAAGATGTTTGCTCACCTCTGCAGCCCCCAGTTGGCCCGAAGGTCAGGGTGCATTCCCAGGTGAAGCCTGTTCACTGCTTTTCTGCTGCTTTTTTTCCACGAGCAAAAAGTACAGCACTTTAACTGTGCCCAAAAAGGTCCCACAGTAAATATCCAGAATTAGCATTCCAGGCTGGTGGTTGTGCTGTGGGTATGTACCAGCCTGGCTGCTCCTGACAGGGAGGATCCTAACTCCTGAGGGTTTCTCGTCTGCTCCTCCATCGCTTGCTCCTCTCCCTCTGCTCACTTTGGAAGGCAGCATTTCAGAGCTGGGTGTGCAGGAAAACCCCACTCAAGTGCTGCCCTGTGTCCCTCAAACCTCCAGGTGCCTCCTCCCCTCCTTCCACTCAAGGCTTTGCAGGTGTCAGAGCAAAGCTGGTGCATGTGTGACACAGGATGAGCACAGATCCCCCCGACGAGCAGGAGCTCTGGGTTTGGTGCCCTGTGCTGGGCAAGGGGTGCTGCTCTGAGCAGTGGTGTGTGTCTGGGGGCATCACGAGCCCCAAAGGAGTGGCAGCTGGGGGGACAGGGATGTTTGGTGCCTAAAATAGTTGGTAAAATGCCTCATTTGCGTGATTCAAATGGCTGGGTGCCACCAATATAAGGGACCTGCCTTAGCTGGTGCTGCCAAAACAGACATCACCCATAGCGGGCAAGAAATTACCAAAATGGTGGTAGGCCCAGGGGCTGGGAAGGCATCTCAGGAGCTGCTGCTTTGTCAGGAAACAGATTTCCCAGATGTGAATCTTTTCCTGGAATCTTTTTTTTTTTTTTTTTTTTAACTTGAGATGTGAATCTGAAGGCAGAAAAAAGTTTTGAAAATGTCAGTGTTTGTTTTCAGCATCTTTGTTAGTGTTTGATTCTCATCCTGAAGCAATTTCCCATTGGGAAGCAAAGGCTAAGCTGATTTCTCTAAAGCGTTAAAGAAATCAAACCCAAACACTTCTGACACAAGTGACTTATTTTTGCTGGATAACCAGGACGTAAGTGCTTTTGAAACTTCAAATTTATACTAGTTGAGGGAGGGAATTTGTTCTCTTAAAATCCTTGTGGGATGGGAATGTAGTTTCTCGTGCTGCTGCAAGTGGGAAGCTCGGGGAATCTTTGGGGGCTGTTGCTCATTACTTCCAGTACCAGCTGAATTTGCTTTTATTATGTTATTTGGTAACTATGACAGAACTAGGCATATTCTGTGTCTGAGACTTCTTTGAAATATTTCCCATGTACAGTAATGTGATGTGTAAATGCACATTTATAGCGTTGACCCTACAAAATAACCTTTGTCTCTGTCTTGTTTCCCTTCCCACAATGTTGTGCTGTTTCATGTGTTTCCTTGATGTTTCTCTTCAAATTGTAGAAAATCAAAGTTTCTTCCCTTTTATTCTGGAGGCAGAGCAGAAGGGCAATGTCTTAAGACAGGATTCTGTGACAAGTATTGCCACATGTTTTTCTTTTGCAAAAAAAATACTGAGAACATCACAACTTCTCAGAGAACAGGTAAAATTGGTCCCTGGTCTTGGCAGCAGTGAAGGCCCTGTCCTGGTTCACCTGCTCAAAATTCTGCCTCTGTTTTTTTTCTATGATCCAGAAATTTCTTTTTTTCTTCTTTTTTTTTTTTTCTTAATTCCTGAGTGTTTCTAATTGAGCTAACATTATTAGAAGGTTTAAAAAAAAAAAAGAACCTTTCCCAAATTCCCTTTGCGTTTCAGTAGCTCTTTAATATGCAAGGCAGCAAGAGATGAACTGGGTCTAATTACGAGTCCCTGGAGTAGCCAGTCAGAAAATGAATTGATGCCTTTTTCCTTATGAACAATGCATGTACCACAAATTAGAGGCGCCATCACCAGAGATTTAATTACAAAATATCATTACTTTCACACATCATTTCAGATTTGGCCTGATCAAATCAAAGTTGGGGGAGAGAGAGAAGGGGGGGGCGGGTGAAGGGAAAAACTGCACCACTAGCAGGGTCATTCGTTCAGGGGTACTCGAATGCAGAAGGGAATTGGTGTTATTGAAGCTTCCCAAAAGGCAGTTCTGCAGAGAAGTAGTGGCCAGGAGGAAATCCATTTCCTTTTCCAAGGGAGGCTCCAGGCGGTTCAGCTGCCCAGGGAAGACGTGGCATGGCCAGGGCTGGGTGGGCTTCACTGGGAGGTGCTGCCTGGGCACCACGGGCATGTCCAGCTCCAGGGAGAGTCTGACCCTGCTCGTGGAGAGGGGGAATTCTTGTCAAGGAGGAAAAATGTCATGGAAAGAGCATTTGGTCTGTTATCAGCTGGCTTTAGCTGGGCTTCCTCTGCCTCTGGCAGCAAAAGCTGTGTATGGAAAACTAAGGGATTTAATCCCAAGATGCATCTAAGTGTACTTCAGACATATACAGTGTCCATTATCCGCTGTCATTCCTGAAAAGCCTCCCCTAAACCAAATGCTGAAACTGGCTGCTCATGCCAAAGCCCATGATGAATTTTGTCAAGGGGAATGGCTGCCAAGGGAGGCCTGGAAACTTGTCTGCTGAAGCATTCAGCCCACTGCTGTGGTTTAAAGGTCACGGTGGTTACCAGAAAAAGGGTCTGATGTGTGCTGGGAGGGGGGAACTGATGGCTTTTGCTTCTCTGATCTCTATTCAGCCCTGGATAATATGGGAGTGAGCAGATCCTCTTAATTCTAGGAGGTGAGTCCATCCCAATGGCTGGGCATCTCTATAGCTTGTGGTGCTCCTTACATAGGCTAGTTTGAAGCAAGTGCAGTTAAAGTGGTCAGTGGTCCCTGTTCAGTGAGTAAATGAAAGTCCTTCTTCTAGCTGAGCATCCCAAGTAAAAGCTCCTCCCTTTTGGTCCATGCCCAGTGAAAAGGGGTCCCACAGTTTTCACCTTGGAGTGTGACTCTTGGCTTCAGGATGGTCTCTGGGCTCAATGGTCCCATGACAAAATGGAAAACCTGGTGAGTATTCAGGAGGCGAATGCCTTCAGTGCTGTCTACTCACCACTGCAGAAGTGTCAGAAATATCCCAGTAAAATAGAAAGCAACAGACTGTTACTGTCTAATGTGTGCCTGAGTGCTGATTTTTGTTAGTGGATCAAGGCTACACCACCAGAAAAATCTTCTTTTTCCATACCAAGAAAAAAGCCAGGCTCTTCTCTGAGTGACGGCTGCCTGGTGCTGATTTAAGGGCTGGCTGTTGAGTGGGGTCACTCACGCTGAGCTGATCCATAAAGCCAGTCAGCAGTGAACAGGGGCGCTGGGGAGGGGAGGGCAGGAGGGCTGCTCAGCCCTGGGGTGATTTACAGCCCCTGCAGCCAGCCCAGGCCAGGGGCTGGGATTATTTCCCGGCCGGACGCACAAGCCAATCGTTTCGAGAAGGTAAAATGCTCCTCAAAATTTATGAGGAAAACGATGGCTTGTTGAATACATGATGTAGCGAGATGTGGTTTTACATTAACTTAAGAGGCATTTATGGGGCAATATTCATCTTCCCTGTATTATGGCATGTATAATATGAGAGGATGCTATGTCATGGGGATATGAGACCTGACAGATACAATGCACACAGAGGGGAGACCATGAGGAAACAGAAGGAGGCAGGAATAGCCAGTCACAGGCTGAATGTGGATTGGGCAGGAGAAGGAGCTATTCTGAGAGTGGGACATGCCACCCATGTCCTCCACCTGTCAAAGCTGAAGTTGCTCCACCCCTTCCATGGAGCCACATGGATAGCCACCAGCTGAGGGCATGATCTAGTGATCACAGCCCTGGAGATCCACTTGTGACTCAAGGGCAAGCCCCACTCCCCACCAGCTCATTGTGAGAGCTGCTCAGCTTTCACCTCTGTTCAGGGGACAAATGAAATCCAGGGCACTGATGTGCCTGGTACTTCTGGTGGGTTGTTGTACAAGTGGCATCAAGGTTTTCAACCACCATGAGCTGTGAGAGTATGGCCACGCTGCAAAGAGAAAAATGATTTCTTCCAGTAATATCCTACCTAAGGGCTGGACCCTGCCATGCAAGCACACGGGCTGTGAAAGGTGCTGTGGTCTCACAGTGGAAGTGACAGACTCTCCCGGGAGCAGGGCAGAAAGGCACGTTCATCACTGTTGGCTAAATATAGCCGGGTACTCGCAGGGCTCGCTCCAGCTGGCACAGCACAGCTCCTGTCTGCTGCACATCTGACTCCTCTGAACCTGCAGTGCAGGCCAAGCTCTCAGCTGCTCCAAGTAAGCTTCCCTGTTTTAGTTTGGCAAAATTGTAGCTGAAAGTAATTCATAAGCACTTTTTTTCCCCCTCTGTGCTCAGCTGCAGGCAGGATTTTGCAGTAGAAACTGTTTGACTTGGTAACAGAGATCAAACCACTACCAAACTGGAGATGCGGGTTAAAGCAGCATCCTTGGTGCAAGCCCTGGCCCTGTGGTGTCCAACCCCAGGCACCCAGGGGGAGTCTCCTGGTCCCCCCTTACTGTGTCTGAGCACAGGCTGTAGCAGGGAGATGCTGGTGTGGCCGAGGACTGCAGTGAGGGATGCAGAAAAGGCACTTCTCTGGCACCAGGGATGCATGGCTGTGTGTGCCTGCTCCTGCCCACCCAGTAGGCTTTGGGTTACTGCTGGGCTCATGGTCCGTGAGGAATCCAGAGGCTGTGGATCAGGCATCCAGCTGATGGCTCACGTGCAGTTACAACCACCGTGTAAAGTAATTGCAGTGGGGTCTTGATCTCCGTAGATATTCCTGCCTGGGCATTATGTGCAGGGAGTGAGGTTAAATTCTGTTTCCTTTTCCTTTGATATCATGAAAACACGGAGCAGTTGTGAGCTCTTCCTTAAGGAAACAGAGATTAACTTGGGTTTAGTGGCTCATCACCGTGAGACCAAAGAGCTGCTTGTACAAAGCCAAGGGTCTCACTGCATCTTCAGCTCCTTCCTCTAAGACAGCTGCAGTGCTTCCCCTCAGTGCCTGACCTGCCTGTTCCTTGGGAGGAAGGGCTGTTGCTCCCTTATTACCAATTTCCCACCTTATTACAGAACACAGATCAAAGCTTCTAGACTTTGAGTCAACCTGGAGTGATTGTCTGGATGGATGTGAGGACCCACCTTAATCTGCTCACATCGGCTGCTCCCCAGCCTCTGCTCTTTGAAGATTTAACCAGCCTTTATTAGTGAGGCTTGTAGCTCTGACACAGTGATGTTATTAGCAAAAATAAAACCAGAAGGAAGGTTTTATGGCAGCTAAGTTGTCCTTCTTGTAATATCAGGTGGGACCAGTGCCCAAAAAGCCAAGAGCAATGCAGGCTTAGTTGAAGGCTCAAAGGCTTTGCAGGAGCTGCAGCAGCCAGGCACAGGGAGATGGGCTGAGGCTGGAGGGGAGATGCCTGAAGAGGTGTCTGGGTGTGAAGGAAAGGTTGCAGAAGCCATGCTGAAGAGGCAGGAGAGCAGGATGATGTATAACACCCATTACATTGGAGAGAAATTAAAAGGATTGATTGATATCAATTATCAGGTACAATTTGTTGCTCCACAATTGACACGTTAATCACCTCCCTGCTGCATTTCAGCATGGCAAGATTTTTGACCAATTTGAAAGGTTTACAGCAACAATATGATGCTGATTTATCTCTCCTTAATAAAAAAGTGATCAACTGAAACCTGCATCCATCATTCTGTTTATCACTCATGGTGATTTATTAACTAATTATACTTACAGTGGGTCTTTTTCTATAAGTATGGATAACAGAGTGATGCAGTGTCAGTGCAAGTCATAAATAATGCCACAGTACAGTATGTTTAACACTTACTCCCAGGACCAGCCCATAACAAGATGCCTTGATTAGGGTAAGCAGATGGCTTCGTTTGTCAGGAACAGTCCTGAAATTGCACACAGAGGAATCGAGTCCATCTCTCATGTTTCCAGCACTGGACATCACACAAATGTCTCCACCGTGTAACCCAGACCAGGTGAAACACTCCCAGCTTGGCTCTTTTTCTAGGCATTTGCGAGCCCTCACCAGTCCTCCCAGCCCCCTGAGGCTGAACAGCAGCAGGTGGTGTTCAGTGTCAGGGTCTGCAGAATAAGAAGCAGCCACAAATGCAGGAAAAAGGGGCTTCACTGTGGGTTTTAACAGAGGTGGGGAGCTGACAAAAATCAGAACTTCTCCAGCCATCATAAAAGGGAAAGTTTTGGTTGTTTGTTTTTAAGTGACAAGTTATCAGGCCTCTAAATCAGCTTCATCCATCAAAAGTGCCTTTTACAACACTTGTAGGTTGTGGTAATTGGCTAATGCAGACTCCCAGGATTTCTGTCTTGACAAAGAGATGTGGTCAGTTCCCTTGCCTCGCACCAGAGGACGATGATGTGACTCTATTAAACAATTACACCTGGTAATTTTGTAATCTCAAGGAGAAAGCAGAGTCTCAAATGACACGTCGGGCAGCTCTGCGCTGCCTTGCCAGGCTGTGCAGCTGAGAAGCTCTCTATGATCCCCCCTCCCTCCAGAGAGAGATGCTGGGAAATGTGTCACTGAGGTGATGGTGTTGCCAGAGCAACTTTGCAGTGACTGGACCGGCTGTGAATTTTGGGGTCTTTCATTAAGAAACCCTACAGAGCCCCCTTGCATTGTCACATTAGAGAGCAATACAGGACACCAAGTGCCCAGGGCTGCTCCGTTTCAATGTCATTTGTCTCTTATTAAAATCAATTGGGAAGTACTCTGCAAATTCCCACCTGAAACTCCTTGTGATTCTGCTTGGAAAACAGCTACAAAACAGGCAGGGACTCTCCAAAGCATCACGGCTGAACCTGATACTGTCCTGTGCTGGACAGTACGGGTTCTGCAGGAATTCCTGCTTTCCCTTTTTTTCTCTTGCATGTCCTTATTTTTCTGCTGGGCATCAGATCTGCCCTGACAGACTGCAGCTCTACTCAGCCTCACTTCAGGCAGAGGCTGTTCCAGTTCTTTGCTTTATTATCTGAGAGGATGGGGTGAGGTGCCAATTGCCTCCCGCAGCAGGAGGGCTGAGGGCACCACGGGACAACCCGGGCAGAGCTGGGCTGGCTCTGGGGGCAGGTGCTCCTCTGTCACTGTGCACTAGACTCAAATACACTCATGATCCAGTTCCCGGCCTTCCGGGCTTGGAATAGAACCATCGTCACCTCCTTCACCTTTTTTCATCTTTATCCATCACTGGACTAGGTCAGT
This sequence comes from Cephalopterus ornatus, assembly GCA_013396775.1. Taxonomy (NCBI): domain Eukaryota; kingdom Metazoa; phylum Chordata; class Aves; order Passeriformes; family Cotingidae; genus Cephalopterus; species Cephalopterus ornatus. Next base: position 561,308 of record VZRE01013664.1, on the reverse strand, counting down.
GAATGTTCTAGGCCTGGACTCCCTTGTCAGTTGGTTTTACATAAGTATAGCTCATATGAGATTTTATTTTTGGTATTGATTAATCTCTGTAATTAAGAACCTCATGTAAATGCAGTATATAATGGCTATTTTCCCATCATGCTGGTACTTTGCTGACTTGTCCAAGTCTCGCTGCTCTACTACTCTGAAAATATCAGGTGTAGCATAAATGTTCTTTGGGACAGCATCATCTTCTGTCTCACGCAGTCTGTGAGATCTCAAACCAGACCTCTCTTTCTTCCCCCCAGTAATACACCTCTGCTTTGTGACTCCATCTTGCACTTTGGCGTAGAGCAGCAGTGGCTGAGCACCACGGGGCAGCACCATGCTGGAGTACAGGAGGCAAAACAAAAACACCATCCTGGATTACAAGGGTGGAGGGAAGTGAGGGATGTAAGTGTGATTAGCATGTCAACAACAGGATCCATAACCAAGGGGGAACACTCAAACCAGCAGCAAATAATTGTTAAATTATTTCACAATTAACAGTTGTTTAAAATCAAAGCAGGAATGATGAAAACAAATAAAAACTCCCCTTCAGAGAATGCTTTTGCAGGGCTGATGGGCACGGGCACTGCGGTGTGAGCAGGAGTGCAGCTGCAGAGACACCACAGAAATTACCCCGCACCTCCTGGGGGAACACACAGTGACAGATCCATAATTTATAGGGGGCAGTCACTGCTCCATAATTAGGGCATAATTTACACTGAGTGAGTTTTGGTGGTGGGAGGAGAGAGGCAGTTTTGTTTGTTCCTTTGCTGAGTGTCTGTCCCAGAACTCAGAGGGAAGAAGATGCTCCTGCAGGCAGACCTGCCCTGAGTCAGCATGGCAGGACTGGGCACATCCCTCCCCTCTCCCCCTTAAGGGCGAGAGCTCATAAATGACCATTTTGCAGGTTTTTTCAGATAGAGAGTTCAAATTTTTCTGCTCTGATCCTTGGCACAGCTCTTCCCCTCTTGATGACTAATCCCCATCACCCCTCCTACAGCAGGAGCTCCTTGCATTCTCCAAGCCTCTACTCCAACCCAGCTCATGCACTGTAACAGCCTGTCCTAGTGCCTTGAGCACATCTGTGCCCCGTGAGAGGCTTGGCACCTCGTACCTGTCATCGTCCTGGAGGCCTGGAGCAGTGGGGATTATAATGGATGAGATCTCAGGAGAAAAAGTCTTAATGTAATACAACAGGAGCTAAAGAAATCTTGGGGTTTTGGGGTAGGTGCCTCCCTAGGAGGAGGGAGATTACCCTGTGGACTTCTCAGTAAATCTGTGCCTAAGCTGTCAGGGGGAGGAAGAACAGGAGGCCAGTATTTATGCTTAAACTTAAAGCTAAAGTGTGTCTCTAGAGCTGATGTATAAACCAGACTAAGGACCCGCAGATCTACAATGGAGGGGGGAGGGGGATGGTAATCACCTCTCCCTTCCTAAATTAGCCCTGCCCTAATCATAGAATCATTAAGGTTGGAAAAGACCCCTCAGGTGGAGTCCAGACACTAACCCAGCACTGCCAGGTCCAACACTAAACCATGTCCCACTTCAACCTGCTTTTGGAACACTTTCAGGGATGATGGTTCCACCACTTCCCTGGACAGTCTGTTCCACCTGGCCACCCTTCCAGCGTGGAAGTTTTCCCTGACACCCAATGTAGATGGTGACAGGGCTGGCAGCTTTGCTGCTGCCCCATCCCGTGGAGCAGCACTGCCGCAGTGTCACCCAGCCGTGCCCCGTGGACAGCGGACGAGGGGCGGGGGGTGGGTGCTCCGGGCTCAGCACCCCGTGTCCGTCTGCTCGCATCACCCAGCAGTGTGGCAGCAGCCATCCCCACCAAAGGCCACCTGGACCCTGCTGGGGCAGAAGCAAATGAGTTAAATCCGATTTCCTCCTGGGGAAGAGGTTTGCAAGGGAAGCAGGAAAAAAAATGGCTTGGCTTCATCTTTCTCTCATTTTAGAAAAATTAATTTTTGAGAAACCTCCACAGTTTCACTATTTCTGGTGCTTAAATCAGGCAGCCTGACAGCCTGTCCAGGGCTATTTATGGGTTCCCTCACCGGAGCCATCTTCAGAGACTGGGACTCGATCTGCAGACCACGAGTGCCATCTTCTGGGAGCCCGCAGCCGCATCCCACTCTGCTCCGCAGCATCCCGGAGCTGTGCCATAAATCTCGATTCCACAGGAAGAAGTTTCGCTACGCTGAGCCTCACCTTTGGGTTCCCACCGCTGGGTACCAAAGCATCCCCAGGCACAGGGGCAGCACGGGGCTCCTCGCTGGCCGGGGGGGAAACTGAGGCAGAGACACGACCTTAAAGCAGCCTCTCTGCACTCCCTCAAGTGCACAGAGGGATCTGGGATGTTCAGCGGCCTCTGAAACACCCAAGGGGCTCAGAATCAGCCCCAGGCTTGCTCTGGATCTGTGGTCTTTTCTAGCATCAAGTAATGAACAGGAACCTTCCTTCTCTTTTCTCTGTTAGTTTTATATTAAGGATAAATAATTTTCTTTTGGCACAAAGGTTTAACTCCAGAACTGTGCACTTTAAGACACCCCTGAAGTATACCACCAATCCCAGTGGAGGGCAAACTGGAATGAAACTTTACTTAAAACAAAGAAATTTCCTGAGCTGGAGCCCAGTGGAATGAGGCTACAGAGAGTGGTCAAAGCATCACAGGAAAGGAGGTAGAGGCCATAATGTGGGGACAGTGCCCCTCTCGCAGCCCCCAGAGCACGGTGTGCAGGTACCCCAGGGTGCAGGGCGGGCTGGGCAGTGTTTAGGGCAGGACACACGAGGTCCAGCAGCACAGAGAGCGGTTCGCAGGACAGGATGTGCGGGCAGCCCGGAGCGGGTGTGATGGACGGAGCACACACCGGCACGGGCAGTGCCACACGAGGGTGCTCCGAGCCCTCGCTCCTGCTTTCCCCACAAGCCAGCGCTGCCGGGGCTCGCTCTGTCTGCTCAGGGATTTCCCCTGCCTCTCCTGGGCCAGCAGAGAGGAGAGTCCTGGCCGTGGCACTGTTTCCTTCTCGCTCTCTGGCTGGTTCTCCCTGCCGATGGTTTTCGCCGTGGCCCAGGGAAGGGTGACACCTTTGCCCGAGGCAAAGGGAGTGTGCTATTTGCAGGGTGACAGCCTCTGCTGCAACCCACTGCACAGTGACACCCATCCAGCACATCCCAGCGCTGCCACCCCTTGGGCTGGGTGCTGTCTGGGGAGAGGCAGTCACTTGGATCAGCCTCTGCAGGCTGGCATGGCCCTTGTGCAGTCACACTGAGCAGGGTTAGATTAGATATTAGAAAAAAATTCTGCCCTGTGAGGGGGATGAGGCCCTGGCACAGGCTGTCCAGAGAAGTTGAGGATGCCCCGTTCCTGGGAGTGCATGAGGCCAGGTTGGATGGACAACCTGATCTAGTGAAAGGTGTCCCTGCCCAAGGGAACAAAAATGAGCTCTAAGTCCCTTCCAACCCAAACCACTCTATGATTCTCCCATTCTCCAGCTGGGGACTTTTCTCTTGCCAGCTGCTCTACTACAAGCTGGGGGGATCCCCACACCTTCATACGGGATCTGCATCCCTTCACTCTGTGGCTGTAACAGGGACAGAGCACAATTCATCACCTTGCTCCAAGTGTGAACCCAGTGGATTCAAAGGAATCTGGGTGGAAACAAGGCTAGAGATGTTCTCTGGAAGTTGTGTCGCTCATCCACCCCTGCAGGATCATGCCTCTGTGTAGAGTGCAGACCAAGTCATTATCCAACTCGACAGTGAAGTCCCCACAGCAGTGCTACTGCCCAGCCCCCCTCAGCATCAGTTCTGTCACTCCACTGGCTTTATCAGTAAGGTAAATCTTTGGACTGGGTGGATTCCTCAGGCTGTAGTGTTGGAGTAAGAGGGCAGGCAGCTGAACAGTGAGAGGTGGAGATGGGAAGTGGTGGAGTCCCACACTAAAGACATTCAGGAGCACCCATCCAAAGAATATGTGGGAAGTTACAGCCCGAGGTTTGGGGGGTTTTTTCTCAAGTAGAAAGTTTTCCTTGTCAGAGAGTCAGTCAGTGCTGAGCTCTGGTACCGAAAGGGGCTGGAGGCAGAAAGCTTGAGCTCCTGCTGCTCCTGATTTAAGCTGTGTTTGACAAATCAAGTGTGTGCAGTCAGAGCTGAGTGCCTCTGCCCTGCACACGGCCACTCCAGCCTGAACTGTGCTGTATTTCAGATGGATATGTGTGTAATGATGTGGCTCACGGCTACAGCAGCTGGGGATTCCGGTAGTGCTGCAACAGAGCAGGGGCAGCTTGGGCAGATCTCAGGGGAGGGTTTTCAAAGGAAAAAGCAAGAGTCAGGTATTCAGAGCCCCTCGCATCAGATTTCAATATCAATATCTGATTTCATTAAACTCTTACGTGATGAAAATTCATTATTTTTAAAGCTGAACATCACCCCCTCTTCATGCACAGCTCTTTGTTGGGGTGAGGGAGAAGCCTGTGAAAAAAATCCTAGTAACTGTGCCTGTGTCCCTGCTGACTGATGATCCAGGCAGCTGAACTTCAGGTGGGTTTGGAGTGAAACCAGAATCCCTGTCCTATCTCTGCTGGAGAAAAGGGGAAACGGCATCTCCTCGGCTCAGTGCACTGGTGGCCCAAACCCCGCGTGGCAGCAGGCAGGGCCCTCCCTCTGCAAAATGGTGACTCCAGGGATGTCTGCAGCTGAGTTCAGATCGAGCTGGTGAGGTTTTCAGAAGAATGATCACCACCAGTAACACCATAGGCAGGGTTTCAGAACAAAGGCTTTTTCTCATGAGTTAGCAGAAGCAATGCTGGCTATTGGCAATTTACGCTTCCCTCATAAATTACATTAAGGACTAGGATTCTGTGTCATCAGAAAAGATACATTTTATTTTTCTGTAGCATATTTAACACACACTTGAGGAGAATGGTGGTGTTGTCAGGGGCTTGGGTTGATAGGGAGGGCATTTATTTTTTTTAACCCAGAAGGGTTTCAGCCTGTGCAGGGCAGTTATGGCAGAGTCACCAGCTGGCAGATTTAAAGGGAGGAAGCAGAGATCAAAGCAGGGGACAGGGTACACAGAATGTGCAGGAAGAGCCTCCCAGGGAAAGCCATGGCAGATCTGGCCCCTGGAGATGTCAGGTCCCACGTATAGATCCGAAGAGTCTTTTCCATGGTTCCTACACTCTGCTCTGCTCCCTGCCCAGCCCCTCACCCTTCTGTAGTGGGAAAGAGCTCCAGAGTTCAGGCAATTTTTGGGTACCCCTGGCTGTATTATCTCATCCTGTCATCCAGGACTCTGGTCCATCTCTCTGGTGTCTCTCTGAGCTCTCCACATCAGTTGTGCAAGAACTGCAGCTTCCACGGGTTTAGGGATTCCTCCTAAAACTTTGACCAGTGACAGGGTGCATCCGTCAGAACTTGGGAAGCAATAGGCCAGGCATGTTTAAAACAAGAGTGCTCTCATGCTGCAATGCTAGCCTCAAGATGTGATCACTGGGAATCTGTGCCAACATAGTCCAAGCCTTTTCTTTCCCGGAGTTTCCAAAGTGACTTGAAAAAGTGAGGAATTCATTGAGTAAAGGTTCAAAATATCTGTTTTTTCTCATTCCTCTTGTATTTTGTCCTCATGACCCAGCACCTGGCCTATTCTAACCATGAGAGGGATTGGTCCCTAGTTATCAACCCCTCAGCAGCTGTAGCCATGAGGCCAAGGTAGGGAATCCTCTGGGATCATTCCTTTTCAGTCCAGAGCCTACAGGGAAGCAGCTGGGACAGGCAGTGACATGTGTCAGGGAAAACACGGATGCAGGTCACGCCTTGGCTTCCCTGGGATACCTCAAGAAGAAGACAAGCCTTTCCCTTCCTTCCAAGGGGCTGAATTCCCTCCAGGACACTGCTTTCCCACTCTGTGGCAAAGCAGAGTGCAGCCCTGCTGCAGCTTGATCCCTGCATCTCCTTTCTCAAAAGAACTTTTGCAAGGTGGATTTGCAGAGATTTGGTGTTATAAACTTTGCCTGCCTGTGCAGCAGGTTAAAGAGCTCTGGAAGAGAAGGAGAGGAGAACTGGAAGATTGGGTCATTTCCATGGGAACATCTTGGGAAGATTGATACGTGCCCCGAGAGGCAGGTGCACTTATTAGCATGTTCTAGATCCTTTCCTGCTGCCTTTTTTCTTTACCCCTGCTGAGGAGGAAGAACTGGAGTGTTTTCGAGGAAGAAAGAATGTGAATATCTGAAATAAAAGCACCGCTGCTGACCCCAGCCCGGTGCAGCAGCGGGTCTCTGCTGCTTGTCCCAGCACAGCCGGGAGAGTTCTGGCAGCGTCAAAACCCGAGGGAGCCGGGTGGGTTTGCCCAGGAGAGGACAGCCCTGGCATGGTGAGACCCATGGAGCAGCCATCCCCAGCTGGATGCAGAGCAGTGGTGCTGGGGAAGGAGAGTGGACAGAGCAGCTCCTTGTCTGGTGGTCACAACCACTTGGTGCTTGCGGACCGACCAGCCCACGTCTTTCCACATCCCAGGGCCATCCAAGGGAGTGAGATGGGCACAGATCAGAGGACACCAGATCACCTCCACGTGCCTCAGGTTCCTCCCAAAGCCCCGTTCTCCCTGCCCAGCACTGCAGACTGCCAGGAGCCCTCACATATGCTAACCATTTCCAGGAGTGATGGTGGGCTGAGACAAGCCCTTCAGTCTTGCTGGAGCCAGGAATGAGAGGCCAGATGGTGCATGACCTGATAAAGCCCCCTGTGATCTTCTGTTTGTTATTATCCTACAAGCACATTGTCCTGGGAAAAAATCCAAGGGTTCATTTCCAGGACCCAGACTCTTTTCATGTGAAAAAACAACTGCACCTACTCTGGCCACACGCGCTGCTCGTGTGAGACCCTCTGGCTGCTGCAATAAGGTTTTTGGATGCAGGGGGGCTGGTGAGGTCTCCAGGAAAACCAGACTTTAGCTGCAATTATCCTCCCATCTCATGTTTGTAGAGCACCTAATGAGAGAGAGTCCCAGCTGTGACAGCCCTCCCATGGGTGTTACTCCAAAACTACTAGCAACAAGAATTTCTTTAAAATAGAAACCTCTGCTCTGGTCTATGTAGGAATTAATCACTAATAAATCATAACACTTGGGAGGAACCTTAGTGTTGCAAAGCTGATTTTAAGAGCTTGCCAAAGTGTACATGAGTGCAGAAGCGGATCTGTAACATGCTCCTCAGGTGAAGAGTGTTTGCTTCCCTCCCACCCCAATTAGTTTTTGTTGGGCAGTGAAATTTGGATGGTTGGTCTCTGCAGGGCAGGAGAATCAGTCTCGGTATCCGTGTGTGCAACGTGGTCAGGACTGGAAAAGATCAAGGCACACATTTGCAATAACAATAATAGTAATGTCCCTAGAGTGACATTTCAAATGCAAATGAAAAGAATAAAAATATCAGTTCCTGCCATGACTTTGTTGCTGCTGTAACCAAATCCAAGCAAAGGCCTGAAGCCATCCCCTCTCCCTGACTGGCAGCAGAGCTGTGATTCTCTATTTCCACTCCCAGCCTGAGTGGACAAGGGCTCAGCCATGAGCTAAGGAACAGGGTGAGGAGCTGGGGCTGAGGAGAAGCTCGTGGTGGCACTTGCCAGATGTTAGTCCTGTCTCAGGCATGCAAAGTGAAGGGTGACAGCAGCTCTGTATGGTGTGACTAATAACTAACCCAGCACAGCCCTGCAGTGAGCCCTGAACCCGCCCTGGGCACGGGGGGCTTTGGTTTCCAGGCGTAATGCACTCCAGCCCTGGGATGGGAAACGCTTGTGGAGGGGCCCAGCAGGGAAGACTTCTTACAGTTTGGGTTTCAGTCAGTCCTAACAGTTGCTGTTCACCTCCAATATCTGGTTGCATCCCTTCCCAGCTGCGTTACTTTCCCTTCCACGGCGCCACAGCGCTGGGTGTTTGTGGTGTGTGTTGTGGCCCCTGCACAAACGCACATGGGTATGGACATTTGAACCTGAAATCACAACACCATTCAGTTTTAACTTTTCTGGTCAGATGCTTTGTGCAGCCCGCGTGTGTCCTTGGACGAGGCGGGGACTGGGTGCCGTGGTTTGAGCCCAGAGCCCCCGGGGTTCCTTCATTCTGCACCCAACATGAACCCCACTGTGCAAAGCCCCACTCCCTGGTGCCGTGGAGAGGAAAGTCAGAAGCACAACTGATAACCCATTTATTAATTGTAAAAATAAGCCCTTTGTTATTGATCACTCAGGATGAATTTGTCTACCTGTGGGAGACCTTGGCAGCCAGGGAGCACAGGCAGGATTTATGGTCACGGGGTGCATGGGGGTAGCACTTATTCGGGCCGTTCTCCCAGCAGCTTTTAAACCAAGACAGAGCTCTTTATCTGAAGACACCTTTTTTCTTTTACTTTTTTTTTTTTTCAACAAAGAGATTGTCTGAGAATGAAACTGATGGTTTAAAAAACAAAGAAGAACAAAAAAAGGAATTGAAACTGCGTAGGCTATTTTCAGTGCCCAAGATGAATGAAACATAAAAAAATAAAATAGGTTGCAAGTTTTGAAATCTAAAAAAGACCAGTCTGAAAACATGAAAATCCAAGCAGGTGCTGTCAGCTGCAAGCACTAACAAGGCAGGCTCTTCTGCTGGCAAGTAGTGGAAGACTTCAGCAGACACACATGGGACAACACAAACCTGCTCATCTGTGGGGCTCTTTAACTACCAGGGGAGACCTGCAACACATTACCTGCTTTGCTGTTGCTCTTTATTCCTGGCTTCTAAGGCTGCTGATGCAGATGCTGTGAGGGCAGATCTGACAACCCTGTTACAGAAGGCTGCAGCAGGGAGCAGGAGAACAGGAGTTAAAGCATCAAGTAGGAGAAGGCAAGGGCAGCTCAGCCCTGTGCCCCCTCCCACGGCACCATCTCACACAGTCTCCCAGCCTCTCACTAGTGCTGGGACTTTTCTTGCCACTTACCTCCGTATGAAGCAGGGAGAGACGATCAGGACGAGGGGCAGGCGGGGCTCTGAGGACAAACAGCCTCACCAGTGTAAGCAAACCTCAGGATTTCTACTCCGCAGAACGGCTGCCCCTCCACCCCAGTTTGAGAGAGGAAGCCACGCGCAGCAATTTGGAAACAAATCTGAGCTGCCCATTTCAAGGTGTTGCCCTAAAAACTCACTTTTTAGTGTGTAGTGCCAGCAGGGGATGTGTGTGCGTGGGTGGAGGACAGAGGGCAGGACCTGAGAGTTCTGGATGCTCCATCCCCGTGGCTGAGCCAGCTTGTGGTGGCATCCATGGCCAGGAGGAGCTGCTCCAGCGCCCGTGATGGAAGGGCAGTGGAGGCAGCCAGGCTCAGGGGCCCCCCTTGGGCAGCAGCACTAGGACCCAGCAAAGCCCCTTCCAGCGCAAAGCCCGAGCTAATCAGAGACTGGAGGCCCCAGGGGTTGTGGAACTGAGGGCTGAGGAGATTTCCAACCCGCTGCACTTGTATTCGGGGCATCTCCTGCCTTTGACAGTGACTGTGACCATCAGCTGCTGGCAAGGCCAGGTCTCCATCCCTACCTGAGGACAGGGGTGTGAAAGGACAGTCCTGCTGACACTGGCACATGAAACAGGAATAGACTGAACAAAAAACGGCAAAAGCACCTTCTCACCCACAGATTTGAGTTCACGCTCAGAGCCAGCAGAGATCCTTTTCTGGCTGAAGCAGAAAACCCTTCCTGGAGCCCTGCCCTTCTGGTCTCCTGCTCACAGCAATTTGGTGCTGTTCAGCTGCGCTGTATCTGAGTTACCTGTCAAGCCATTGCCGTGCACGGCCTTAAGCAGTATCACCTCATCCAGGGTTCCCCAGGGTGCTGTGTGGGGCTGGATGTGCTGACAGCACTAATGCTTCCTGCCCCGGTGACCATGCAGACAAGCAAACAGGGCACTGGGGCTTCCAGAGGCATTGCTGAAGTTTATTAGCTTTTATAACAGTCGTGAAAATAATTGGATCTTAGACACGCGCCGGCAATTTGGTACAAAGGGGAAAAAAAATGAGGCCAGATGAGGTGTAAATCAGGAGTAACTCCAGAGCTGCTGGAGCAGAGTGAGCAGAGCAGGGCGAGGTGGAGAGGCAGAGTGCAATGAGTGCTGGCAATGTGATGGGGTTTGGGAAGAGCCACGGAGTCTGTCCTTGATGAGTTACCTGGCCCACCTCAGTGAGGAAGGGGATGATACTGAAATGCCTGGGCCTGAGGCTGCTCCAGGTGCACCCAGGAGCGGTACCAGCCCCAGTCTCTCTGTTCACATCCTGTGGGTTTCACACCATCATTGTGGGATGCTTGAACAGGTCCTTCGAGGCGCTATGGGCACTGCCTGATGGCCCTGGGCGCTGGCAGCACTTGCCCCACTGTCTGCCTGGCTCCCATAAACAGCCACAAGCCACTGCCAAGCTCAGGGATGCCCCCCTCTAGCACCTGGGACCCTCTCACCTTGTTCAGCACCCATCTCCACCCTGCTCCAGGACCAGCGATGCTGATGGCAGCTCCAGTCCTGTGCCCGCTTTTCCTGCAGACTTTTCCCTCTGAAGCACTTAAGGAGACAGCATCACCCCTTCCATTTTCGGACAGGGAAACTGAGGCCCAGAGGAGCCACCTCAAGCGAGCAGCCAGAAGAGCCTGCAGCCTGTGGGGTTTGTCCTGTGTGCTGGGTAAGGGAGTTCTCCCAACACCCTTCCTTGCTGTGAGCCCTTGTGCCAGGCCTGCTCTGGGAGGGACAAGGGAGAGGGGCTGTTGGGGTGTGCTGACCCCAGGCAGGGGCTCTGGGTGCTGCTGGGAGCCATGGCTAGGCTGAGCCATGCCACGAGCTGTGCAAGGAGCAGCTGACTGTGAGCTTTCAGCCCCAAAGCCAGCGATGCTCTTGCCCCGGCTCCATCCTTGCACACGTGCTCTCCACGCCAGCTCCATCCCAACAAAGCAGTCCCTGTTCCCTGCTGCATTCCCAGCTCCTCCCCAAGTCCCATCCCAGCCAGTGCTGGATTTATGAATGAGTCCCCTGCCCTGGTGACAGCAGGCCCCGGCAGCCCCGGGTGGCTCGCTCCAGGGAGGAGACACAGCAGGATTTCACGGACGTCGAGAGCAGCACATGACAGGGATGGCAGAACTTGGGGTGCACACCCTGTGGAGGGCACAGCGCTGTGCCCCTCACAGACCCAGCCTGGCCCCACGCCCGCTTGCTGGGGACTGTTTGGGATTATAACTTGTGAGCTGCCTGTGCCAGGTTGCCAGCTGGCACCACTGCACGGGAAACAGTCCTGAGGCAGCAGCAAAGCCCCTGTCAGTGCCACTTTCTTTTGCTACTCTGGGCTGGAAACTCCGGCCATCAGAGGGATTTCCTGGAGAAAGGCATCCCCGGTGCAGCACTGGGAGCTCGGGCAGGCGGGCAATGCCAGCAGCTGCCTGCAGCCCTTCTGCATGGGCACGCTCAGCCCTTTGTGCTGGTACCGTGAGGTAACACAGCACGGGTGAAGGGGGGCTGATTCCAACACACTTCATGCAAAACCAAGATGTGGAGCTGGTGAAGCACTTGGCAGCATCACATGCTCAAGGCAAATCATATAAACGTGCCAGTGACAGCCTGTTCACTCGTCCAACACCTTGTGTGCCCAAGAGCTCTGCCTCTACTCCCGGCAAAACCGTTCCAGCACCTCTGTGAGCCAGGTCAGGGCTCATCAGCATCCAGTCATCCAGGCACTGAGCCCTCTTATATCTCAAACATTTTCTGCTGGAGTTGATGCCTGGCACCCACAGCCTCCCAGGAGCCAGGATTTCACCCTGTGCTCCCAGGCCGCGCTGTTCCCTTCAGCTGAGCACTCACTCTGTCCCCTCCCCTCTGTGTGCCTGGCTTGGGACCCTTCCTGGAGCCCTGTGAACCGTAACAAACCTTTCCTGCTGCTTTCGAGTGGCTTTGGATCAGCACTGTGCCAGCAGCTGGCCCAAGGTGTCTGCATTTATTTCTTCTGCATCTTGATGGCTCTGAGTATGATCATCAGAAGCCAGTTCCCAGCGCTGCAGGGACTGTGGTCTTTGTGGGCAGCATGAAGGGAAACTGCTGCTCTCTGGCATGTCGTGGCTGTGCAGCCCCATCCCCAGCTCTGATCCTTCTGCTGCATCTGGGAGGTCTTGGAAAATGGAAGGGGTCAGGCAGCAGCTGGAGATGAGACTCAGCTGGGAGGGGAGGAAGGAGCTGGTCCCACCTGGATGGGTTCTCACTGGTGCCTGGAAGCAGACAGCAGTTGCCATGCATCTCCATCCTCTCCTAAACCTTTTTTCCTTCTTTTATCTCCCCCACAATCTCCCCGCAGGCTGCTCCCGACTGCAGCTGCTGCAATGGGCTCACGGGGCCTCTCCCATGTCTCTGGAGGGAAACATGAGCCCCAATCCGTGGCAGCAGGAACTCAGGGAGACCCAGAGCTGGACAAAAACCCTTTTGCTGTCTTCCCACACCAGCTCCCGGCTCCAGAGAGACACTTTCCCATGGGCTCCTTGTTACTTTTATATCTATTTTTTAAGGCTGCTTCACATCCTCGTGGTTGGGCTGTGATATGAGCTATGCTTTGCTTTGCTTTGCCACCAGGCTGCTTTCCTATAAACACCCTGTTTATGTTCACTGTATGGAAAGATATTTAAACCTATATTTCAAACCACCTACTCAGGGCTGGCTAAGCCTCTCTTTGTACTGCATCTGCACAGCCTGGCGTTATTACCTAGAGTTAATATTCACACATCTCCGTGATGGATTCAGAGGTGCACAATCCTGATAAAGGCCTTAGGAAGTAATCTGTTTTCTGTGTCACAGGCTGCCACCAGGAGATCTCAGGGCTACATGGGAGAAACCCTCAGACACACCACAAGAGGATCCCTGACATGAGAGGAGAAGGGCTGATCCTGCTCCTGGCTGCCTGTGCGTGTGCCCAGGCCCCCTTTTCCAAGCAGGCAGCAGGGGCTCCTTGCACAGAGCTTCCGCAAGTGATGGGAACAGTAGCAAAAAACAAGCACCCTCATCAGCAGGCCTTGGGTTAAGTCAAATATCCCTTTAGAGAGCTTGTTACCCATGTTTCTGTGCTGACTCCACATCGTCTGAGCTCTCTAGAGCTGTGATGATTTATGTGATGTTGATGTAGACGCAAGTGATACAGACCCAAGACTACATCTGTTGGACGATCCTTTTCCCGGTTATGGTTTACGTGTTTTGCCTTGCTCCCTCTTGCCCATCCAGACCTGGACATGTTGATCAGGGCCTAGAGGTTACCACCATAAAAAGTTTATCCCACCACCTTTTCTTGGCCACCTTGACACAGGGACTAACTGCACCTTCCCTTCTCTCTGCTTACCTGCTCTGTTCTCTGGCTTCATCCAGAAGAATATTTGTACTAAAGGAAAAACCTTTTTATTGTTATTCATTTAAAGCCAGCAGTTTGTTTCTCTGGCTCAAAGATGTAATTCCCCAGCAGCGCAAGCCCCCCTTAGCATGGAGGAGTGCTCACATAAGGTCTAATCACTGATCTAATTAAACTGATTTGCTACTGTGTTAAATCAGTGCAGCTATATTGAGCAGATCAGGCCTAAGTTTCTATTCCACCTCATCATAAAAAATGGTAATAAAAAGCACCTTCAAGACATCAGTGCTAAGAATTCAAACAGAAAGTTACATTTATTATTTTAAATTCCATCTCATTGATTCTGGGATGAGGAGTTTCGAAGGGGGATATGAAATCCTTGGCATTGACAATATTCATCTCACATTTTATGCAGACCTCTACAGGACATGAAAATATTTATTAATGTTCCAGAAGGGTTTAAGGAGTTTAAAAATCTGAAGCCCATTGAAGATGACAACTCCCTTTTAAAAATAAAGGGGAAAAAAGGCAAGCCAAAAAGAACCTCATTATTTTAAAAGTCAGTTTCATGGTAATTTTTATTCATTATTTGAGATCGATTATTTTTTCCCTATGAAGTATCTTTCATTACTTCCTCCCTGACAAAATTACTTTAACGTAGTTATTTCCACTTGAGGTTTTGGTGGATTTCCTGATCAAGGGTTCACGCTCTGGCTTTTGTAGCTCTGTTACAATACTAACATTACAAGTTATTTTAGGAAAGATTTATGTTCCAGCAGAAACCATAATAAATAAATTTAAAACCAGAGATACGGACAGTTTTATAGAGAGCTATCCAATGTACAAATCTGATCACTGGACTCTCAGGGCCAGCCTTAGCCTGACAGCAAGCCAGCACGAGGCTTAGACACAAACATCCCCCCAAAAGCTCTCCAGCCTGGGGTGATGTGCCTGAGGTGACACTGCACCCCACTGTGACATCACACTTGTGTGCAAGTGCTGGCTCGTGGGTTTGCTCTGCTGGGTGACCCAGGGCACTCCTGCCCTGGATGAACAGCCCCAAAATGTTGTGCACCTGCCTCTGCCAATGGTTTGCTGCATCCTGATATTAAGCCAAGGGTTTGCCCCCAGGCTGGACTCAGGCACGGCCTGATGGGCTGGAGGGGGTGTTACAGTCTAGCACACCTCCAGGGACAGGGTGGCCCTTAGAAGACCCTGCCTTAAGCTACTTCTGCTCAGTAAGGGCATTAATCACGCTGATGAGCTTAGATCTGAAAATGCCGCCTCTCCTTTGAATGGCTCTCACCTGATCAGCACAGGACCCCCCCGCCGCCCTTCACACCCCATCGCCTGTGCCGGAGGGAGGGGCCACGAGCCTCCCCTGCCAGGTGATGTGTGGAAGCACAGAGACCTGAAAACCGGGATAACCTCTAGCAGACCCTTCTCACTGTAGGGGTTTGCGGCCCCAAAAGCAGGGTTGGTCTCTATCTCAACTTCACCAAGTGTCAACTTGTAAAAGACTACCTATTTTATTTTCTTCTTGTGCTGAGAGGGAGCCAGGTCTACCAGAGCCAGGGAAGAGCCACCGAAGAGGCTGTACGGGCCTGGCAGGAATCCTTGGAGTCCCTGCTGGGAGCTGAGGCACCTGGTAAGAGCTGCCAGGGCCAGTGTGGCTGTCCAAGGACTGTGCTGAGGGGGTGCAGGATGGGATCCCCCAGGCAGGGTGCAGCACTGTCGTGGCCATCCCTGCTGGCCCATCCACTGCTGTGCTGTGGACGCAGCAGTTCAGTGAGCACAGACACCAAGGGAAGCCTGAGCCAGGGACGGAGCAGCCCCTGAAGCTCTGGGAGCACAGGGCTTTCCTTCCCACTGGGAAGCGCCCGCCCAACTGCATGGGGCCACCAAAGCTAATAAAGCCATTAATGGGGCCACATGTCACCTCCTGACTAAGGCGGGAGCAATTCACACCTCACTCAGGCTTTGCAGTCGGAATGCACCCGCATTTGGCCACACTCCCCTCCAGCCTGCGAGGCAAACCAGCTAAAGGTCAGTTCCCCACGCTTTGGGGGCTCATTTCCACTGAGTTTTCCAGGCTAGGCTGAGCTTAGGCTGCCTCAAAGCCTCGGGCTAAAGTGGGTTTTGGCATGGGGCAGGAGTGTGATGGCAGCCTGGCGTGTGGGGTGGAAGCTGTGCCAGCAGTCTGCGCTGAAGTTCCAGTGCCTGCCGCTGACTCGAGCAGAGTTTTTACAGGCTCTGTTTCTAAAGTGCTCCTGGGTTCAGCAGGGACAGTCTCTGGGATACGTCTGGACTGGCGTTTGGAGTGACGAGTATCAGAGCTCCCATGGATTTTGGATGGGTTTAGGCTCCTCAGATCTCCTGGAGTTGGGCCCAGCATTCTTCACGTGGCGCAACTCCAGAAATGGAAACACTCCAAGTGAGCAGTTTCTTTCCCAAAATGGGGATTCTTCTCTTCTTTTGATGGAAAACAGTAGAGACAGGGGAAGTATTATCTCATTGTACTGTGAAGGAGAGCCATTTATTAACTGTGGGTACCAAATTTAACTTTGGGTATTTTTTTAACAGCTATTCTGATGTGAAGGGAAATGTTTGGACCCTTTCCTTGCAATGTCAGGAATTTGCTTCACAGAATTATGTCACTTTGTGAGAAACAGCAACCGAAATCAACTACAGGAGGAGAAAAAAGAGAAACCAGACAGGCTAAATTCCTGAGAAATTCATAGCAGGGGCACAGATGATATGAAATGGCTCCTTATCTCAGCTGTGTTTGCAACACGTGAACGCTCAGAAAGAGCCATCCTGTTGCCTCCTACGCCTGCCACGTCATGCAAGGGTGGCTTTTCTCACGTGCTCCGGGGCTCCCGAGGCGCCCACGCTCTGCCGGGAGTCCCGGGATGGGGCAATCTCCACACGCAGGGCGCTGACTGCTCTGCACAGGACAGTGAGGGGGCCAGGCAGGAGCGAGGTGCTGTTTGTGGCTCCTCGATGCTTCCCCAAGCAGGACAGTCTCCTTTAAGTGCTGGGAGCAGGGAGGCACCGTGGAGCAGTGGGATATATATCCCTGGCTGTGTAGTGGCCGTGGAGCAGCCATGAACCATCACAGCAGATGTAGATGGGCTTGTGTACGTTGGCTGGCTCCGCTAGAAAATGCAGTTACGTGTTCTTTAGATCGTGATCCAAATGTTCTTGCCATTATACCAACCTCGCTACCACCGATGGCTCCCTTAACCACGGCAAATGAGGACATAATAAAGTTCAAGTGATATCAGCTATTGTTTTCTAACGAATAATTTCCCAGGACTTCTGCAAGCTTCTCCCATCTCAGGTGAAACTCGGTAATTAAGACTGACCTTTGAAAGCTCCCACTTACAAGGGTATCTGCTGGTTCTGCTTAATGCGCTCCCCTGTCTTACATAGAAAGCTGTGAATAATTGCTGCAGTTTATTAAAGTGGAAAATAAAGAGCTTTCAAAGCACTGAGATCATTTGGTTTCAATACATCCGACAGTACGTAATAGGTATGAGTGTTTTGAGCAGGTCGTGCTAATGAAAAATGAGTGGGGAGTCGTGTTCCTATTTTGTACCAGTGTCACTTTGTTCCAGAGACAGCAGGTTTACAGGATTACACCAACTGGGAATCCTGCACATCAGGTGGGTCTTTGGCTGAGGAAAAAAAATGTAGACTAGTGATATAAATATCCAAACCATAGCTCTTACAAATGAGCTGAGTCTCAAAAATCATGACAGGCTTTTAAAAATTAGATTTTTGTGTTTAAGTGTGGTTTATAGCTGGTCCTTTGTTACCTCTTCACTAGCAGAATGCACTTGTTTTATATTCAGATGGGGGCTTTTGTTGGTTTGAGGTTTTTTTTCTCCTAAAACATAAGTACTAGAAAACTGGCTCCTGCCTCTAACAAAAGTAGATGCTTACAAAATTATATAAAGGAAAACAAAACAAGTGAACTTGAATCTGTGGGACTGCTAATAAAATTTAATGAGTTTGCAATGTTATGTTCTTCCTCCTGCACTCTGAAAGAGGGTCTAAGGCCTGAACTTTTGACATTGTAATCAAAAATATCAAGATATGTGTGTACTTAATTACCACTTTCAAACTTGAAATGCATCATATAATAAAGTTAAATATAGAAGAGAATTAACTGGAGGAACATGTGGATGTAGATGGCTTTGCCTGAGGCTAAAACCAAGGCAGTGGCTTGGGAAGAGAGCTGGGGGGAATCGGGGTTTGGGTGTAGAGGTTTCCTGCCTTGTGCTGGTCCCTGCACAGGACGGGGAGCTCAGGCTGGAGCCAGGTGTGCAGGATCCCATCCTGACCCAGCTCTGCAGGGCTGGTCAGGAAAACAGCAGCCCCTCTCTCTCCCAAAACGGGCACCCTGAGCACGGCGTGAAGCCCCGATTGCTCCAGATAAATCAAATCTCACAATTCACCGGGATCAAGAACTGGAGGTTTTTCCACTGGTTTTATATCCCGGACGATTTATGATTTAATTTAAACACGTAGTTTCCAGCCATTTCTTTTTGCAAGCAGTCACCTAGGCTACATTAACCCTCTGGTGATGGACTGCAGCCCGGGGGAGCCCCGGAGAGAGCCCTCGGCACTCAGAGGTGGGAATTTGCCCCATTTATCTTGCTGGGGTGTGCAGGGCCTTGCCAGGGTGGCAGGTCCAAGCACATTAACCTCTTCACTGCCAGCCCCTGCTGCGGAAAGGGCTGCTTAGAGTCACAGAATCTCCCGAGTTGGCAGGGACCCACAAGGATCATTGAGTCCAGCTCCTGTGCAGGACAACCCCAGGATCCCACCATGTGCCTGAGAGCGTTGTCCAAACATCTCTCTAACTGTCAGCAGGCTCCTGCAGGCAGCACAGCACTGAGCTCTGCTGTGCCAGTTCTGGGGGCTCTGTCTTGCCACCAGATGTGTTTGCAGATGCCTGTGAGGATGGCAGAGGCTGGCAGAGGCCATCCTCCCTTCCCTGGGGCAGGGCTGGCTGCAGCTGCAGCGCGGCGGGGGGGTCGTGTCAGGTCCCTTCTGTGTGGCACAGTCACCTGAGCAGGGCTTCTTGGGGACACAGAGAGGTGAGGTTTAAAGTGAAAATGCTGTTTCAAATAAAGAGCTTATAGGAATTTCTAATGCTGGGAGCTGGAGGTGCCAGACCACTTCCAGGCTGTCCCACAGCAGGCACAGCCTCTACATCCCCGGATGGCAGCAAGGAGGGGCTCAAACCCAGAGCACAGCCCCCTTTCATCTCATTCTTGTGAGCCAGGGGCACACACCTCTTCCTGGGTGTCTGAAACAGCCTTTTCATTATGTTTGTATTTAAAAATCTAACAGTGACTAAAGCAGTTTGCATAATAAACAGCTCTAGAGCCAGAAATATTTGCCTGCTCTTGGTAAAAAAAGGAAGTCCTCAGATCCTCTTCTGAAGACTGTAAGAAAGTGACAGAGTTTTCCCTTTGCAGGAGATAAATATGCAGTGCAAATAGGTGGCTGCTGTCGCTGCTTACATTTTGATGTATCTCTTCAGATAGCCTGGCAGCGCCAGGTTATTTTAGTGTCAAATCAAAGCTCTGGTTGTGTAAAGAAGCTGAGGAAAGGTACAGCCTGTGTTGCAGCAGAGGATGGAAGCTCCAAGAAGACTGGAGGCAGTCCTGTGAGACATGTACCAGCCATGCATACTAAACCTGCCACTTAGCACAACGGGAACCCGTTTATAAGAGCTGCTGCAGAACAGAAATAAATGTCTCCAGATTTCAGCTGGGGCAGGGGGTGTGTTTTTCTAGAGGGCTATGTGATTCATTATCACATTTGCTGAAAGAAAGTAAACCTTTCGTTCCTTTTTACCCTCCATTTCCTTGCGAGAGAAAGAAATTAAAGGCCCTGTTTACGCCAGAAGAAAAACCTTGCTGGCTGATCCCTTCTTTGAAGCTCCTCTATGCAATGCAGCACTGCTGTCCTTGACTTTAAGAAGCCGAGTGAGCCCAAAGGTGCCCGATCTGCATCCCCCCCGAGCTTCCCCCTCAGCCGGCTGCAGGGCAGTGCCACATCCACGTGGTGCCCGTGGGCTCTGTGCCCCCGCGTGGGGCGGCGGGGGGCACGGGCTGTAAGGAGGGCTCAGCCACACACGGAGCAGACTGACGAGGACAGTGGCACGGGTTGCACATCCCGCCCGGCTCCTCTCCTGCCCCGGGAGCATCCCGCATCCTGCATCCCTCGGAAACTGCCCCTCAGCTGGGGCCTGGGGGGGGCCTGGAGGAGCGGCGTTCAGGGGGAGCCCGGAGGGGTCCTGCCCAGGGGCTGGGGGGCCGTGCGGGCTGTCCCGGGCATGGATCGGGATCGCGTCCCGGGCACGGATCGGGATCGCATCCCACACATGGATGGGGATCACATCCCGCACATGGATCGGGATCACATCCCGGGCACGAACCGGGATCGCATCCCGCACACGGATCGGGATCGCATCCCGGGCACGGACCGGGATCGCATCCCGGGCACGGATCGGGATCGCATCCCGGGCACGGATCGGGATCGCATCCCGGGCACGGATCGGGATCACATCCCGCGCACGGATCGGGATCGCATCCCGGGCACGGACCGGGATCGCATCCCGCGCATGGACCGGGATCACATCCCGCACACGGATCGGGATCACATCCCGGGCACGGATCGGGATCGCATCCCGCACACGGATCGGGATCGCATCCCGCACACGGATCGGGATCGCATCCCGGGCACGGATCGGGATCGCATCCCGCACACGGATCGGGATCGCATCCCGCACACCAGCCCCTCCCCCCGCCATGCGGCCCGGGGGCGGGGCCTGTTTCGCGGGGGCGGGGTCTGCATGCAAATTGCCCGGTGGCGCACGCGCACTGGGCGCAGAGCGGGGCACGGCTCTCGCACAATGCGCCGGGGCCGGCGGCGCACGGAGGGGGCGGGGCCGCGCATGTAAATATGGGCCGGGTTCTGCCTCGCCATTGGAGGGACGAGGGGAAGGGGCGTGACCGGATATGTAAAACAGCCACCCGGGGGCGGCGGTGGGAGCGAGCACGCGGGAGGGGCGTGGCCCGTATGCAAATATCGCCGGCCCTCGGGGGCGTGGCTCGGATGCAAATCCG
>VZRE01013664.1:471334-534900 GCA_013396775.1 Cephalopterus ornatus | reverse complement strand
TGGGTGGTGGGGAGGGGGGGGGGGGGGGGGGGGGGAACCAATGTAAAAGTGTGCTTTTTTTGCATGGCTTCACATAAATTAGACACACAGCTCATAAATGTGATTGAGCACAATTCAGATTTAATTTCATTTACAAGTGTGACTTCAGATATTCGTTAGATAGTTCATTGAATTCCAACCTCCTGAAGGTTTCTGCAACTGTCAGCAGAAACTGCAATGATATGTAATTATAGCAAGTACTTAACATCTCATTGACTCAAATTCCTCTGTTAATGATTTCACTGGATTCCTGTTAAAGTAATACCTGCTGAAATAGCATAAGCCACTGCCCTATTAGAGGGAGGCTCCAGGTCAGATTGTTCCTGGTGTTGTAAGTTGCTGTAGTTCTGCTAAAATCAGCGGAGCGCTGACAGTGTATGTTTTTTGTTATTGGACTGCAGGGATGGCTTTAATGTCACGGTGACTATTTAAGAAAAATACAATTTAACCTAGGAAATCAGTGCAGTTTTTTTTTTCCTATGGCTTTTCAAGATGGGACAGTTTCTCTTTCGAGTCTGCTTGAGCTGGTTATGCCGATATAATTTCTCAATTCCTTGTAAGACGTGCAGTCGTTCACAAATATTTATTGGCTTATTAAATTGAATTGGCTTTGCAGCTGCCAGTTTTATAGAAACTGCCCTACATTTTACAGAAAACCTAACGCTCCAAAACATGGGATGAAAATCTATTTAGTGTTATGTGTTGTGTCCTGGGGTCCTGAAAAACTCTGTCTTGGCTTTGCAAATCTGAGAGAGGATATTCGATGCGGAGATCAGTGTTTATCAGCTTGCTTTCCTGGGACTGTCCCTCCTGACAGAGCAGGTGACAGATCCGCCCGGCCCTACCTGTTCCCTGCAGGACTCTGTTCTGAGCCACTAAGCACTGCCAGCATTTAAATACGGACCATCAAAATATGGATCATCCTTGGATTCCAGAGTGGTTCCTCCCGTTAAGAGAGCAGGAGAAGGGTACGGCCTTGCTCTTGTTTCGGCAGTGAGTGTGCTGCTGGTTGTCTGAAAAAAACCAGTAGAAAATCAGTTCAAACCCCAGTTCATGGCTCCAGTAGGATTATTTCATTGGAACAGCATTCCCAGTTACTGCTGTCCTTACTCTGCCGTTAGCTGTCTGCTCCAGGGAGCTCCCACCACATGTGCTCTGGCTTCCACTGTCCAGCACTGGCTGAACACTGGAATTACTACAGTGTGGAAGTGCTGTTTGTTCTGGGCAGAGCAGAGAGCGCCTTTTCTGCTGCAGGCTCCTGCTATCCCCTGGCTCAGCTGAACACACTGTAGTAGTGGTTTCCCGGTGTGTTTGAGACTACAGTATTTTTAGCACAGCATTTGTTCAAAATGTCCTGGCTGACATAAATACTAAATAGTTCCAGTGGATTTAATGAGGTTTATAGTTAGAAGTATTTCTGTCTTGAATGTTTGCTTTTTAAACTAATGATCTCGGTCAGCTGCAGTGATACCTGCTGGTGTCACAGCGAGAGTTAGGACATTTGGAAGGTGACATGAAAAGGAAGGGTGAAGTTAATTTTGGATTCTTGTGACCTGTAAGGTGTAAAGAGTGGTAGGAAATTGCTGCTGACCTTAGAAATATGAGCATACATGCGTATTTTCAAATTGAAATTTGGGTTCTAATTTTGACTTCTGTAGCCGCTCGGCTGATGGATGGAGCGAGCCCTACAGATGTGGGAATGGAAGAGGAGAATATGGAGCTACAGGCAGTCTTCCTGGAACCTGTTTTTTTGTAACATGTACTTATCTCAAAGAAGTCTGAGAACTGTTGATATTAAAAGTGGGAGTTTGTTAAACCTTGAGTCTGTGTCAGCAGGAGCAGTGATAGGAAATATGGTTTTGTGGCAGTCCTTGTAACAAGCAGTATTCTGGGAGATCCTCCAACACAACTGGTGGAGATCAGACTTGATGCTCGTGGGGAAGTGGGAGACCTTGGCAATTAGTTCCCTATTAATAGAGATGGAGTCCTCTAATGAGGAAGGATGAGTAGAAGAGCAACAGTGGTTTAAACAAGAAGTGCCCCACAAATTTGCTGGTGTTATCACAGAGTTCTGGTGATATTTTCCATCATCTCAGGCGCTGTTTCTCCTCTGGAATAAAATACTCTGCACAAAAAAAGAAGGCATGGCTGGACCACTCTGCTGAATACAACATTTGATGCCATTGCTTGGCCCTGGGGAAGTTCCCTCTGTCCGTGGCTGTTTGAATGGCAGCAGTTCCTCTCAAAGGTGGTCGCAGTAGTGGTTCAGTTGGACGACTGACTTGCACTGGCAGCTGCTCTGTTTTCAGTGTGCCAGTTTCCGAAGTGAAGGAGTCACAAGGATGGACAGCGTTGATCATTCCTTACTCCTGCCTTGGGAAGCTTTGGAGGCGGGGGCTGGAAAAAGTCTGAAGTGCTTATCTCGGTGGGATGGGGGCAGTGCAGGCTCACGGGAGGCACAGCAGGAAAGTTAGTGTGGGTGCTTGCCATTCAGCCTCGGCAGACAGTGCCTCCTCAAGAAAAACAACCTGCGTCTCCACCCGAAGTACTTAAATCCCTGAAACTCCTTTTTAAGTTTGAAGGCGGTAACTTCTGAAATCGGGATGAGAGCAGGGTAAAGAGGGACAGCATCAGGCTGCTAGGAAATGGTCTTATTAGGAGGCTTCCGTCAGTCTTAAAGAGACAAAAGTTGCTTCCCACAAAGCTTCCGACCAGTAGATCTTTTTGGATTCCTTATCGATCTCTCTGACGTGAGTTATTTGTTCGTGTTCACAATCTTGCCATATGCTTTGTGCAGTTGTGAGCTGTGTGGGTGTCCCTGTATGTATTTTTATCTCATACCTTCGTCAGCGAAGGAGCTTTTTAGGGAGTGCTATCAAGACAATGGCTCCCTTCTCTCTCAGTGCTGCAGAGTGCTGAGCTTCGTAGTGCCCACCAGGAGAGGCAGGTTTTTCTTCGTGGTTCTGCCCAGCACAGACCGCTCTGTGCTTAAGACAGATGGACATTCATGGAACTCAGTGCTGCAGCAGAGTAATTCTGCAGCTGGCTGCATCTTTCCATGACTGGAGAGAGATTGATTTCTGCCTCAGGAAAGCTTGGAGTGTACTTGTAGCTTCCCTAAAATATTTTGATCAGTCTGTGTGACCCATGTTTGGCACTGTCCATTAAACACCCGCTCTGTGCTGGTGTCTGGGTTTCGGCTGGGGTAGAGTTAAGTTTCTTTGTAGTAGCTGGTACAGTGCTGTGTTTTGGACTTAGTATGAAAATAATGTTGGTAAGACGCTGATGTTTTAGTTGTTTAGACAACTAGCTAAGTGCCTGTTAGGTCTCATCAGCTGCGCTGTACAGCTGACAGTCTCTTACACACACGGAGTATTCAGCAGATAGTGCAGCTTTATTTGGGGAAGAAACTCTCCTAGATTCTCAATGAAGGCATAGTTCTGATTCTTGAAAATGTCCATTTTTCTCCCATAATGCTATTTTTCATTGATTTTCTAAAAATAAGACGCTGGTGACTTTTACTACTTGCTGCTCATTTTGTAATCGCAGTCATTGATTTGCACAGTCCTGTTAATTTTTACAGCAAGCATCTAGGATCCCAGTAATGAGTGTTTTGCTGTGCTTGGGAATAAATGGTAAGAACAAATGAAATATGAGGTCTCATGTTGAGCATGGATAGGGCTGCATACATCTTGTCCTGTCTGAAACCCTCTGCTTGAGCACTGTTTGTGTGGCTGCTCTGGAATGAGTTTTACCAAGTGCTTGGTAATTTTGGAAGTGTTGGGCTCATTCCACTACTCAGTGTATAGTGCAGGGGGTTGGAAGTCATCTTGTTTCCATCCAAATGTCTTGTCAGCTTGCTGCAGCTAGATGATGTGTTGCAGTATCTAAACAGAATAATCTTATTTTTAAGAATAAATTTTTTAGGCATTGACCAGAGACGTGGCTTCATGGTTATAAAGTCAAGGAGATAATTCCTAGAGATGGAGCAATCCCCAAATACAGATAGCTTTTTAATTTTTTCCTGGCACTTGTCACTTACTCTGCTCTGTTGCCTATCACTGCTTCTGACACACGAGAGCACGAACTTGTGTTCTCCAGACCATTTTTCTTTAGTTTGTTACTTCTCTTCCGTGCGCATTTCCAATGGAGCAGCATCGTGGTAGTTTTTCCTGTGTGTGCAACACGGAATAGATGACCTGGGTTTTAGGGCCAGGGCAATGTACTTCAGTAGAACTTTTTGCTGATGGCAATGTATTACTACTCCAGGCTTATTTCAGTCCTTGAACAGAGGCCAGACTTGTCAAAACAGCTGCTCCTCTTCCTCTGAGGCTTCACTTTCTTGTTTTGGAGAGGTGGCCTATAAAGACCTTTTAGGAGAGAAGGCTCTTGACTTTTGTGGGTTTTTCCATTTGAACTACGCTAAGTGTCTGTTGCAGGTTTTTCAGTAGCTGGAGGTAGAGTTGACAAACATGTAGTGATCTAACTGAAATGCAGAGATTTCTGGAGTTGGGAAGCACAACTAAAACACCGGTTTTTTTGTGGTCTGTAAGCAGAGTTTGAGGAGTGGGGAAACACAGGTAGTGGCAGGGGACAGACACGCTGTTACAGAGCTTGTGACATAAGGTGGTTTGGAGACCTGATGACCAGGTGGGAAGGCTGTCTTCCTTCACCTGTTCTGCGGTGGGTGGAGTGGATGGAGTTTGTTCTGTCCTTTGGGAGATTAATAGCTGGTAAATTGGCAATTCCTGTTCTGGCTTCTGGTTTTGTGCAGTGCTGCCTGGTCAGCATCATTTGTAGTGCCTGGTGCTCTGCTCAGGACATGTGGGGATGAAGGATTGACATTTGAAGAGAGACTTTGGAAGCTGAGGGCAAGAAGCGCTGGGGAGGGACATTCTGTTACTCATGGATGCTATGTCTGGGATTAAGGTCCTTTGTGCTATACATTGTTATCCTGTCCTAAGGCCATGTTGTTTAAATAGGCAACACAGTGGGGGAAGAGGGAGTACTGTGTTCTTCTCAGGGCTGGAGAAACCAGAACGTGGTGGGAATGATTTCTTCCAGCACAGAAATAGATACAAAGCTGTCTGACTAGGACTGAGATTCAGTTCCATCTTGAACGTTTGTTTCTGATTTTTAATTCCTTCTCCAGCTGAAGACTGAGGTGCTTAGCAAAGGGCAGCACAAAAAAAAAGAGCTTCAGCAGTTTTAACATACGTTGTCATTTTTTCTTATGTGCAAATCTCATCTCAGGAGCTAAGGTGTGCATTATTTTACAAATACGTATGATACAATACAAATTACAAATGTTGCATGCTGGGTTTTGCAATTAGTGAAATCACAGGATTTACGGTAGGGAGACAGTGGTTTCCTGGTCTGTGTGCAGGGTTCTGGTATCAGGTACTTCAGTCTCTTGCACCATACCTTGGTATGAGTCTCCTAAATGGGCCTAGGGCAATAGGAAGAGCAAATTATACCTTCTGCCGGGTTGTGAATGCTGGCAAATGTGTGAGTAAGATCAGTTTTTGGAGAGATAAAATAGCTGGGATGGGCAGGAACTGGTTTAAACTTGCCTTAGGAAGGTGCCTTACAAGTTAGACGAGCAGTCTCCAGTTTAATGTAGACGTTTGGGAAACTGGAAGCTGGAACCCTTTGGAGATCCATGTGAGGGGATGATTCATTGCAACACAAGCGGCATGTACAAAATGGAGGGATGGAGTAGTACTAGTGACGTACTCTGAGGTTTGTTCTCTAGAGTTAATGACCACCAGATGGGGAATAAAAGGCTGCGTGCTTTTCTTTTGAGGACCAGGAATGTCACTAAGGCCGTTAAAATGTGCTGTATCTGTGGCAATGCTGCTTGTGCACAGCACAGCCCTTGATCTGTGGATCAGAGTTAGCTTTCCTGACTGGCATTTCCCCTCTACATTTAGCTTTTAGCTTGGGTTTTAGCTGAGGATGAGATTCCTTCGGTGTGGTAACAGTGCACCTCAGGAGTAAAATGCTTTCTGCAGTAGAAAAACAGAGGTGCAAGTTGTGTTCCAGTGCACAGTGCAAGTGGCCAGATGCAGAGGCAGTAGGTTCATGTGAACTCAAAGGCAGTGCAGGAGATGAACTCATAACAACAGTGACCTGGATTAACTCCTGCAGCGTTGCCCAATGCTGTTGTAGGTGTCGTTTTCATCCATCTCGTCCGTGAGCAAACCCTGGCACAAATCAGAGTCTGAGTGTCAGTGCTGTTAGCTCTGATACTTGCAACTTGTCATCCTGGAGCTGGGTAGGTGTTTGGGTTGCTTTGTCTTGCTCCACCAGATGGAACATCTCTCCATCTGTCCAGGATACCTTTGGAAGTGAACGTGAAGAACATGCGTTTTTTCAAAAGCCATTTACGCTTTTGCTTTCTTATATCCTTCTGTCTCCTTCCTACTCCAAAATCAAGAAGGCTCCCAGAAGAGCCAGCATCTTGTCTGAGTCATGTTGTCATAGCTGTGTATGTCACCTGCACTTCATTAGGGAACACAAGCAAGCTGTCCTTGAAATACCTGTTTTTATGAGTCCATACAGTCTTCTAATTTAAAATATGCTGCTCTCTAGAGTTTGGTAGCTGTCATAAACAATGTTTTCCTTTTATCATCAAGTAGGCTTATTCAGCATCACCTGTGTCTAAAGGAAGCTGCTTTCTGGGTTTTAGACTGTTCTTTTTATATAAAAGACTGTAGTTTTTATATAAAGTACAGCTTGGCCCTTGGTGCTCTGTGCTTGACAGCTTTAGTTGTCAGCATGTGGTCTTGGGAGAGCTCAGCACGGTGGAGTTCTGTTTGCCCCAGTCTGTAGCTTGTCTTGCAGGGGATGGAGGCTGCAGCTGGCAATAAACTGGCTATCCCAGTAATTTAATTCTGAAATTGCATCAATGGGCAAAAGGCAGAAGCAGTTGAACTTCTGAGTCTATTGTTTTTTTGTTTCTCAAACGAAGGTCTAAAGCTGTTGTTCTTGAAGCGTTGCCTGGTGTCTGACACGTTCCCCTTGCCTCCTGCCCAGCCCTGTTGGTGAGACTCCTGTGCCCCGATGTGTAATGTTCAGTTTATGGTTTTGCTCTGCATCGCTGTCAAAGCATGAGTTTGTTGTGTACAGGAGAAAGCCTGAGCTAAAATATTCCTTCTCTGTGCCCAGGGGCCTCTCTTGCAGCCCTCTGTTTGCCTCTTTTGGGAATCTGGTAGAATTTTCTTTAGAGCTGCCAGTGCTGTCTTTGCACACCGGGTCTGCTCTGGGTGCTCTGGAGCAGGCCGGGTACACTGGTGCTGACAGCAGGGACAGGGAGTTCAGAAGGGGGATTGGACCTCTTCGGATCTCCTGGGAGCTGATCTGCGCTTGGGCTTTGCCTATCACTCCTCAGTGCACTTGGTGAGAGGGGGAAGCGATGCCCACACCGGGGCCACGTTTCGGAGGGATCGGGAGGTTTGCTAAGTCATTGTGCACTGAACTTAGTGTGTATTTTTAAATGGTTTCCTTTGTAGGGAATGAAGCTGTGGAGCATTGTTTTGTGAAATAAATCCCCTGTAGCTGTGTTTCACAATAACATGAAACAGTGTTCAAAACAGATGTGAACCTCGTTTATTAATGGCAGAATTAGTTTGGTTTTAATTTAAGTTTTTGTGTTTTTTCTCTGTTTTTGGAAATACCCATCCATTCACTCAGGCACAGAAGCCTTGTGCTCAGAGTCTAATCCAGAATACGAAAACTTGAATCCTAAAGGGAATTTGTTAGTGTGTGATTTTTCTTTTTTTTTTCTAGGATGAATTTTTATGCTGTCCTTTTCTGTATATTAACAGTTTAATCTCTCAGCAGAGCTCTGGAATTAGTCATTGACAGTTAGCTCTATAGGTGGCCAGAGTCAAATAAGCCCTCTCTTTAGTTGTATTTCCTCAGTACTTGAAAAAGTATTTAAAAAATATTGTAGTATGTGGACTACAAAGAAGTATAATGGTAATTTTTATCATAGTAGCTTCAGAGGCTGGAAAGGTAAGTTTTCCACTGGTTTTCAGTTCTGGAAAGACCTGATGTTGAAGGACTTTCTTCTAAGCATCCGTGAAGTATTTGAAGGCTTAAGACTTCATGCAGATTTGTGTCATTTTGAAGTTTCTCGTTGGTTTGGTATTTCCATGTTCTGAGGTTGGTGTCCTCTGGTCAGGAAGCGTCAGGGGCACTTGCTCAGTTCCTCACCCCATAAGCTCTTTCTTAAACCTTAACAGTCTCCTGCCCATCACTCCCAGGTGTCCATGTAGTACCTGTGCTACTCCGTGGTGTGGTTAGTGCTTTGCTAACTGCGGGATGTGATTTCCCAAATCCTGTCACCCCAGCCGGTTTATTGACATACAGATTTAGGTTCAGATCAAATTACCGGAGGAGATTGGTACTCCAAAAAGGCCTCAGACTTAAAGTTGTCCAGTGTCTTTGTACACCCAGAGTCAGGTGATGTCTCCTCCGTGTGGGTCACTGCAGTTGTCCCTGGTGCTTAATCCAGCCAGAATCACCCTT
Organism: Cephalopterus ornatus; assembly: GCA_013396775.1. NCBI lineage: Eukaryota > Metazoa > Chordata > Aves > Passeriformes > Cotingidae > Cephalopterus > Cephalopterus ornatus. Next base: position 526,326 of record VZRE01013664.1, on the reverse strand, counting down.
GTACATCAGATATTCATGTAGTTCATAAAGCACCTTCTGATGGAACAAATGCTGCACTTGACCTTAACTGCACACTTCTCGCTGTAGGGAAGTTAGATTTTTATTTTTTTAACATATGATGCTCGGTATTAGCAAATTGTCTCCTTGTTTTACTTGTCTGTGCTTATGGCTTTCACTTAAACAGGAAAATCACAGTTTCTGTACCAGGGTAGCTGTCTGACTGTGAAGTGCTGGCAGACAGGGTTCCAGTACTTGTCTCGGAGACTGTAGTGACAGAAAGTGTCTTGGTTTATATTTTAATCTCAAGTAACTCATACTCAGTCTCTTGTTGTGAAAACCTGTGCTGAACTGTTTCCCTGGTCGTAGATCCTTCCTTGAGCAGAGACTGCTGAACTGCTTCATCTCTGAGAGGCAAACAGATGTCCTCAGGAAACCAGGTTGAACTTACTCCAAATTTGTTGGAGACAAAGTATTTAGTGCACCATTATTAGAATAGAAGTATTCCTGTTACAAGCTGTTGCTTAATTTTCAATTTTATTAAACCTTTCTCCAGGAGTATCTTGATCTGTCTGTGGGGCTGCTTAGTTTTGGGAAGAGCATTTGCAATTAAGTATATCGTATCCTTTGCTGATTTTCAGAGTAGGTTATTCATATTAACTTTTTCTGATGGTATTAGGGCTACTCCTCATGTAGTTTTTCCACTTGCAGGTTTTGCTTAGTACTAGCACAACCATTAATGAAAGCTTAAAGCTCTGGGATTTCACTGTTAGTGCCTTTTTGCATCTGGTAGGATCAAGTAAAAGATGATTATAGGTCACAGTTGTGACCACAGGAAAAAGAGGGAGTTTTTCCTGGTCTGCTAGGGACTGGAGTACAGGAAGTAAAGTAATTGCCAGTTCAAAAATAACTTTGTACACTTTAAAACTTGCCAAACAATGTCAGTGAGGTGCAGGAAACCCAAATACATTTAAGCTGTTGGAGTTGTTGCAGTGTCACAAACTGCTGGGCCTGCTGTGCCCTCCTGGTGAAAGCTGAACTTGCTCTGAGGAGAGCGAGCCTTGCTCTGCTGGGGGCCTGGATGGTGCTTTTACTCCCAGAAGTGGTTTTGTCAGGCACAGGCTTGAAATACTTGGAAGAGGAGGATAGGAGGGAACTGTACAGCCAGCTGCTAAATCAGCTGGAGTGGCTGCAGCTTTCAGGGTGGTATCAGTCCTTCATGTAAAACTGATAATAAATTGTAACAGATGCATTGACTCTAGGAAGAATCATAATAACTTTTAAAATATTTTTCTCAATGTACATAGAACTGGCAGCCAAGAAACGCAAAAATATTTCCTAGCCTTATAGCTGAATCATTCAGGAATAAATGATGAGGTTGTAAATAGTCTTAGATGTTCATCTTGTTTCCTTTGCCTATTTCTGCTGTCAAATAATCAAGTGGAAATAATAAATATTTCTTAATTTTTCCATTGGAATACCCCTGAAAACAAGCTTTATAACTTGGTTTTCTTACTTTGGGTTGTATTAAAGAGGAATAACAGAATCTTAAATCTCTATGGTTTATTCTGTAGCTCTCATAGTTTTTTGAGCATGTTTCTAACCCTCTTACCAATCAACCTTTTAAAACTATTTAAATAATATTAGGTTTCCTGTTCAGAAACTTGCAAAGCAGAGAATGTGATCATGCTGCAGTAGTTGTAAAGCAGAACCTCTGATACGATGGGAGTCATCAGTTAAGCACTTGGAGTTTGAAGTGCAGTGATAAATGAACCTCTGATGACACTCTGCACCGGCAGCATATTTCCTTTGGTTCAAACAGCTCATTTGGTGACTGGGGTAGGGGAGGGCATTTGAAAGCTGAAAAGGGAAAGCTGTCCTCGCACATAGTTATTTCTGCATAGGTAAAGAAAGAGCTACTCTTAAAAAGGAGGAACAAGGTAACCAGAAGCAATTGATTCAGTTCAGTTTTTAAGGACTATGCTTGCTTTCTTTTAATAGACTTTAGATGGGAAATAAATTCCATAAATGTTTTCTCCCCTTCATGTCGCAGTCAAGGCAGATCTGATTTTTGTGTGAGGTGGAAGCTGGAAATGTTGGCTCTGTGTTCCATCCAAAGATTCCAGCCACTAGTTTAAAAACAAACAAACAAAAAACAAACACAAACAAACAGAACCCAGAAAAGAGCCTCACCAAACTGGTAATATATTGCATGGAGTTTTTTAATTGAAAAAATTAGGAGTGTATTATGCATAACAATGTAACCACAGCCTTTTATCTCTGTCAATAGGTTACATTTTTTATTCAGGTACCTATTGGTGTGATTTAACAGTTGCCAGTTAGTGAGATTTGGCCTGGATTTAACAAAATAAACAGATTACAGCCGCATGAGGAGATTAAAGTCAGTGACTGGAAGTAACATTTTGTGTCTGCTGGTGTAAATTGAAGACTTCCAGTGGAATTCAGTGCACCGTAGCTAGGAGCTGTACTTGCTGAAGTATTGCAATCACAGTCTTATTTTAAAGCTGCTGTGCTTATGCCTCTTTCTAGTCCTCTTTCCCTTCCTTTCAGAAGACTCACCAAGAGGGTTCTAAGTGCAAAAATCTCGACCGTCCTTAAACATTTACCTTGTGTTTATTTTCTTGTGTGTTTTAGCTGGACTCGGGTGTCTCCTCGTATGCTGATTGTGGCCATGTGCCCTGCAGGCAGGGGCCGTGCCCGCCCTCGGTGGAGGGTGGTCCTTGTGGCTCTGCTGGGGTCAGCCTGTTGTGGGGGAGTGATCACTTAACTCACCCGCGACGGGGACAGAGGTGAAATCGGGCTCCATCCAGCCAGTGCAGCCCTATACTTAGCAGAAATTATTGTGATTAGGAAAAAACAAACAAATAAACCAAACCCAACCAAAAACCCAGCTGGGGTCAGCGTGGGAGTTGCTCCTACACTGAGGAACCAGCTTGAGTGTGTTTAAAAATAGGTGCTTGGTCTTCTGAAACAAACTTTTTCTAAGACTTTGGCCATGATTACCCCCTCAATTCAACTTAATAGGAATGATATTAAACAAGTAGTAGGAGAATTATCTGACTCCGGCGTGTAAAGCTTTGGCAGAGGTGATTAAAAGCTTCTACCAACCACTTTTTTGTCTGTCAGATTCGATTGACACTAAACCTATTGCAGAGGCCCTTGTTCCCAAGGGTGCTGCCTCCGAAGTCTTTCCTCCCTACAACAAGCAGGAGACCGGCTCTGGCCAAAGCCACACCGTGGTGTCCAGGGATGGTTAGTAAAAGGCTCTGAGCAAATGCCATTAGAGCCTCTCCCCTGGGGACGCTGAGCACCACTCCCATGTGTATAAACTGTGACCCTGGCTGCTGACAGAGGCTGGGCATCCGCTGCTGCAGGAGAGGCACTTCAGTGCAGCTGCCTTTTTTTTGATCTTGTATGCAGTTTTTGCTTGGGGGCAGCCCTTGTTGTGGGTCAAACCCAGGACAGTCCAACACAACAGCCCTGTCCTCGTGTGCTGTTGGTGTGAACACAGGCTCTGTGTGAGCCTCTGTTGGCTCATCACTCTTGTGCTGAGGAATTGTTGGGATTTCAGGTAGTCAAAAATGCTATTTTCAGTGAATCCAAGAGCAGTGGTGATTTACACAGCCAGCGAGGGAAAATGTGTTTCTAGCTGACATCATCGCAGTGTAATTACTCCTGACAGCACAGCAGTTTTCCTGTTTAGTGCAGGTTTTAAAATCATTAAAATTTAAAATCTCACGCCCCAAAATATCAACCTATTTTTTAGCATGGCTGAAGTTTCTCTTATCCTCCCTGAGGACTAAGAATTACAGTTGTTTGCCCCTGTTTTCTCCTGGTTCACCTTGTAAGTTTGCATTCAGTAATCAGCTGTTGACTTTACATCACAAATTGTGCTGTTTGCACCTTTCTAGTCTAATGATGGTATAAAGAGCATCTGGAGGCGGAAGGAGCTTGTGCTGGGGGCACTGACTCAGTCTGAGGATGGAGTACGGAACATGAAGTTCTCTGCACTGCGAAGCTGTGACAGATTGCACCAAAAGATTTTCTTTGCTCTTGACCCACTCTGCTGAAGTAACTCCCAGAGCTGTTCCTGGGGCAGATCTCACGGAGGTGCTTCGGCCACGTGCCTGTGTCGGGAGGAGGCAGTGCCGCAGCCGCTGCACGGCTCCTTTGGGAGCTGGGCGTGGGTCCTGTGCTGCAGCTGAGCACAGGCTGGGGTTGGCAGAGCTCAGAAGCAACCAAAGAGCACAGGTGTCTCTGGTGTACACTCGCTCGATGTTTCAGTCCACCCTGCCTTGCACATCCTTGGTGAGAGGGGATCGATGAGGAGCAGTGTGTTGTCCCCAAAAGTCTGGCGCCCATCTGTTAGGCAGAAGGAAAAGGATTCTTGCAGACCAGAAAAGGAAGGGTGAAGTGAACTGTTTTAGTTTAGATAACGTTGAAGTAAAGGATAGGTTATCTGCTGCAGTCCCTGATAGCTCCCAGGTCTAAACAGGGCTGTAGGTGCTGGGGCTGCCCTGTGTGCTCCCCTTCCGCCCTGGTTCTCCAGAGGTGAGCACCCCTGGTTCTTTCTGCTGAGCGACTCGTGGGTGACCCTGAGCAGTTCTTTTTGTCTCTGCCTCCAGCACATACACCCCTCAGTGCGGCGGGTACATCCCTCCCTTTGTCTCTTCCTGAGAAAAGATTTTGTGTGACAGCACCGCGTGACAGTTTCTGTGCTGAGCCGTGGATCTGTGCTAAAGGTTGGTTTCTTTCTAACTCTGAAAATAGGATTAGTCCCCCTTGCATTATCTATTTGAATGCCCTGAAGTTTTACCTTCTTTCAGAATTTTAAACTAGTTTTACACCCCTGGATGCCGGACTGGTTTGTGAACAATGCCCAGGCCTTCCCAGCGTGTCCGTCCTGCCGCCCTCGTTGTGTTCACTGCATTTTGGGCAATAGGGAAGAAACGACTGAGAATTTGGAAAAGCCTGAGGTGGGATGGTGTGGTAGAAGTTCTTTAGTATTAGTAGATCTGAAATCCACATGGAACCTGGCTGTAGCTACTTCTCTATCAAAACCCTTTTGTGTGAGTTGATTTGTAACAGCCGTTTGTCCTCAGCCACGTTCCCGGCAGGTCCTCACACACACCGGTTAGTCCTCCAGCATCTCGGTCCTCTGTACGTGTTTAGTAACAAATGAAACAGCTGGAGCTGCAATAAGTATCAGGCTTTTGAAACCCAAGAGGTAACTATGATCCAGGTTGTTGTCCCTAGATCCTGCTCTCTGCCCCGTCCTGGCCTCCTGATGTGCAGAAGTGATGTTCTGTGGCTGTTAAAACTGGAGGCAAATATCGGAGGCAAACGTGTATCTTCAGTTTTGCTGCTTCTTTAAAAATGGACATGCAGCTCAGACCTCTGTTTATTCTTGTGGGTGTAGACTCATAAAGCAATAGGAAAAAATTGTTGAAACTATTTCTACCCCAGTAAGGGAAGGCAAGGAATTCAATTTCTGAATGGTGGAGGCGATGGAAAATAAGTACTTCTACTCATGAAAGCGTAGCCTTATAAGAATAAATATCACTTGGGACAGGAGTGGGTTTGCTCTTGTTTCCTTAGGAGGCTACTCTGGCCTCTCCTCTCTCTCATGCCAGCACAGCAGCATTTTAAGCTGTTCACTGACGCCGGTCATTTCCCTGAAGTTTTAATTTGCTGTTCTGTTTTATTCTGCTTTGTTAGTGGAAACATACTAATGGGTTTCAGTCTCTGACTCTTATTTATACAATTACAGGAGAATGTTTTACATCTTGGGAATCCCTGGAAACACATGTTTTTGTTCACATGGAACTTTTTTGGTTTTGCATGCAAATAATGGATTGAAACTTCATTGTTGCCTCTCGGTTGGGAGCCCTTTGGCATGTGTAAGAAGCAGCTATTAATTTAGCCTTTCTGTGCTGATCAAACATGTATTTTCATGCTTTATAAGGCTTCTTGGACTTGTCATTTGTGTAATATTGTCTACTGCAATTTTACTTGCAGTGATTTTATGCATTTGTTACACAGCAAATAAGATCTGCTGCAGAACAGGCGTATGTGAACCTGCCACCTCTTTGAGAAGAGGCTCTGTAAAAGGTGCTGACAAGTCATTAAACTTGCTGCTGCTGTCTACACCATTCGTTGTTTTGCTGCAAAATGCTTGGAGTGTAGCAGTTTCTTAAGGTCAGCATCCCTTTGTACCACCCAGCTATCTCAATTAGTTGAGCATTAATTACCCACAGAGTATCAGCTACTTCCCCATCAGGTGAAAAAATGAGGTGCACAGAAAATAAGCAATTAATCCAGTGTGGCTGAAAAAAATTTGAAGAAGAGCTGAAAACATCTGCACTAGGAGCGTCTGTCCTCTTTCCGAAGAGGCTGTTGCAACACATCTTGCTTCACCCCCCAGCTTTTGCAGGCTGAGAGAGATTGATGGAATGCCAGCAGTGACATTTGCTTCAGGTTAACTTCACATCCCAAAGCCTTCGGTCACACAAGATAGGAGTGATCAGTGTAGGGTTTTTTCTGGCCTCTGAAGCTCTCCGTGGGAAGTTTTTACCGTCTGGGGTGGATGAAGCAGTTGTGGCCCAGCTTGCCTGGGCCCTGTGCCCACCAGGCTCTCTCCCCGTTGGCAGAGCCCTCACGTTGGTTCCCCTCTCTGCCTCACGTTGCAGGCGTCCCGGGCTTTCAGAGGAGCAAAAGGTGCACTGATCTTGTTTTGCAAACTTCATGTTTTTAAAAAGCAGTGTAATATCCTTGCTTGCACACTGAAACTTTACTGGAGCATACGTGGAACTCCTTGGGAAGTTGGCGGAGCTGTTCTAAAGGACAGAGCATGGCTGGAGACAGTCCTGTTCTCTGTCTGTCTATTCTCCTATCAGGATTCATCACCAAGTCATTCCACAGGTTTCTCTGTGTTCAAAAGCAAGGAATACTGGGCCTTCAAATTACAAAATTAATGAAGAATGCAGTAACTAAGGGGTCTGTCTTGTTCTGTAGCCAAGTTTCCCAGAACAGTCCTTTTAAGGAAAAAGACATAATATGTCTGGCCCTTAGTATCTTTTTCCTCAAGTAACTGCTGAAGTGTGGAGAGGGGCTGCAAGGTCATTGGTTTTACTCTGTTTCTATTCAAAGTACCAAGTTTTCAAGCTTTGGCAGAATCAGTTACCATGTGGTGTGGTCGATTCTGGCTTAGCCCAGAACATGTTTTCTGAGTAAATATGGAAAATAAATGGACTCAAATCTATTCAGTCGTGCTATATTTCTTCATCTGAGCTCTTAGAAAAAGGAAGAATGCACTCTGGTGGTGTTTTACTTTTAGTAATAAAGTTCCTGCCTTAGAAAGGAAAAACTGTTTGGTTGCTCTGCTGTACTTGCCCAGGCTTTTCTTCCATTGTATGATTAGAAAATGAATGACTGGAGATCTAAGCTTCACAATCAAGAGCTGCTTTGTGTCTTCCTTCCCCTTGTTTTTAGACTTAAGTTAGTTTAGCTGGTTTTCATTAAATATAAAACTCAGATTTTATCTGGTTTATGGATGGAAACAGTGGGCACTGCCGAAGTGTCTGAACTGCTGCACCTGACCCAGCAAGGCACCTGAAGTGAAATAAGCTTGTGATAGCACAGTCATTTATTTCATTTGAATTTGACTTCAAGAAGGATTTTAAGGACTTAGATTTCTGTAGCGGTGTTGATTGTGGAGCTATCTGAAGAAACACTGATAAAGGGGTTTGTGTCAAGTTGCTTTTGAAATGGATATCTGTGCCATTAAGTGTGGCATTATTAAATGAGGAAGCAGAAACCAGACAGTCTTGCTTCAGTTTCATTGTACTTTCTTTCCCTTCTTGACCGAAAACCAAGATCCTTCTTCTGCTATTGAATTTCAGGCTTAGGTTATGGGGGACTCAAATCCTGGCCTCGCTGTTTCAGTCTCTCTCAGGAATCCAAATGTTTTGCAGTGAGTTATTGTGGAAATAAAGCAGCACAGCAAACAGACCTGCAATCCCTTTCCAGGGTAAATGTTTTGTGTGTATTCTGTAGTTGTGTAAATAGGGCCAGTAAGTGACACATCCAGTGTCGCATGGGAAGTTTATTTTAGATTATGGTGTTCTGCTCCAGTGTATCATCCACAATACCATCATCTCTCCTAACAATGCCTTCTGGCTGTGGTTTTCTGCTTTTGACACTTGTAGCTGCCTGGAGAGGTTTTTCAGTTTCTGTGGCTTTCATCCATACAGTTCTGCTTTCTTTGTCTGCCCTGCTGTACAGCGAGAGGTGTTGTCTCCTATACCTGCATGCAGCTCTCTTTTCTGTCCAGTAGCTGTTCCTCCCCCTTTTCTGAGCTACAGCAATGTCAATCTTTAAATAAATAAAATGTTTAAATAAATTCCAGAAACGTTGTGTAATCAATTACTGGAACACCATGATCATAATGTGACTTCCTCTAACTGGAATACAGGTATTTTAGAAAGGTTTAAACCTCTTCCAGACTAGTTAGGTGTGACTTAGTGTACATAAACTGTTAAATCCAAACATGTAAAGTCAGATGACTCATCCAGAGTTATCACCTGTCCAGCAGTGAGGGTCCTGATCCCCTGTGCCTCAGACCGTGGCACTTCTCCATGTGGTGGTTGTTCTGAGCCATATGGGGTCTGCAAATGGGCTTTTCTATCTCAGCACAGTGGTTGCTTTCTCAGGTGAGATTTATAAATTGACCAGAACCTCATAGAGTGACCTTTTCACATGGGATTACTGTTGCCTGTTTAGGTAATCTGCTGTAACCCTGTCACTAGCTGTGTTAAAGATCTTGGATACGGACTGAATGTTACACTCCTTCTGCTTGCTCGTGTCTGTATATTGTAAAAGTTAGAGTAACACTAAACCATTCTGGTCAGATGCCAAGGGCAAAAGTACATGTTCTTTGCCAGGAATATGAATAATATTTTAGACACCTTGGACTACATTCTCTTGTTTGAACACTTGTAGCCCTTCCTGGCATCATTTCAGTAACTGAACCGTGATAATTTTAATAGAAGTCTTTATATCCAACAGATAGGAAGTTAAAACTCTAAAAGTAATATGATTTGGCAAAATGGTAAAGAAATTATAAGACTTGAGTAACTTGAAAGTAAGAAGCCTTTTTCTGATAATCTGAATTTTAAGATAACTTCTTATGAGGAGAGCCTGTGGGGGAGGAAAAAAAAAAATCACTAAAATTGTTTCATTTAGGCCATACAGTGACTTTTTCCGTTGCTTACTCTGGCATCGCAACTGGTGAGAAGGAAATCAGCCTCTATAGTAAAAAGGCTGTTGTGGAGTACACGGTATAACAAGGAGGTGGTGTTTCAGCTGAGAAGGGACTGACCATTCCTCCAGTGATGGGAGTTTCTGAACTTGACCAGCTTTTGAACCTAATCCAGTGGTACAGAATTACCTCCCTTTCAGCTGCATAATTTAGCAGTGGAACTGGAGAAGTCTTTTAAGACTCTCTCCTCCTTTCCAGAGGAGAGGCTGAAAAGACCCTGCTGGTTGCATCATTCGTGTCCCTTGTGCTGATAGCAAAGGGCTTTCTTGCTTGTGCTTCAAGTGAGCAGTAGAGAGAGCACAATACTCGTACACACCAGTGAGCCTGACAGCCCAGAGAGCTGTTTGCTTCTTGTGTAACACGTAACTAACATTGAGGCACTGGACTCCACTCGGGGCACAAATTTCAGCCACTCATCTGAAGCAGAAGTGTTACAGGAGCAACAAGAGGTTAAAAATGTTTTCCTTAGTTGGTAACGGGATGAGTTTTTGATGCTGTGCCCTCAGATTTGGGCACAGATTTTGTTCCCAAGAATCCAGAAAGCTTAAATAGCCTTTCTGGACATCAGTCTAGAGAAGTATTGAGATGAAGGTTCAAACAGATAAAATACCAGCATACACAGCAGTAAGGTATTTCTAGGCTGCCTAATGAGAGGAAAAGAAATTGGGATGTTGCTGAAACCAGAAGGAAAATACAAAAAGTACTCGTCCCCAGAATCTAGTAAAACATTCAAAAGAACAAAGAAACCTCTCCGTAAGCAGGTTAATGAGCTATTCAAATTGTGCCCACAAAAACTTAGAAGGTGAACCAAAAGGCAGCAAATCTGGAAGGCTAGTATTTATCTGGAAAAGCTACTGTTGACCAGAAACTGGGGTTATCAGGTGTTAATTTGCCAGCTATCTCGCTTAATTTGTGCTCACATCCTTTTTTTTTCCCCCAATGCAAAATGATGGAGTGGGATAAAAGTGGGATGAAATGGCATCTGTAGCATCCTTAATCATGTGCCAGTAATACTCTCCTGACAGCTGTACTGATTGGACATAAAAGAACTTAAACTCTTCTCTGATTTCAGTATTTTATTACAAAAGTTGCTGTCAAAACCGAAATATTAATGTAGGAAGTAGCCTGACTTCCCTTGACTGTGACATGTAAATAGTATTTTGGGAGGTATGTAGAGACGGGTGTTCAGAAGTGTTTTTAAAGCAGATGATTTTGGCTCATGAATAAAACAGCACAGTCCCACATAATTGTTTTGTCACTGGACTAATTAAGTCGGGGTTGTTCTCGTTATGAAAGGGGACCCACTCACCTTTGCTGTCCCTTGGGACTCCTCCTCTCCAGGTGACAGCTCCCTGCTGGAAAAGGCTTCCTTTGATTTCATCCCTGTTCTTGCCACGCTGCAGTTAGAGATGCCTGACCTTTTCGAGCTCCGTTCCTGGGTAAAGAGTAGGACTGCCCTGCTCAGTCCTACGTGTACACAAGTATTGCAAATAGGGCTATGACTCAGCCTTTCCCCGGGGACTCAGCGCTGGAGCGAAGGCGGGGGGGAACAGCACTGAGCCACAGACCAGCAGTGCTTACAGTTTCCCATCCTTAAATCAGCGTCCTTCTAATCTAACAGAGTTAAAGATGAATCAACGCACAAAAATGCAGAGCTGCTCGTGATTGCTGGAGGTGCAGGGGAATGGCAGGAATAGTACAGGGACTGCGGTAATCTTTTGGAGACGTACCAGGCTCGGCATTAGCAGACAGAGATCCAGTGCCAGAGACATCAAGCTTTCTAGAACAGAAGAGGTGCCAAAAGCTCTGTTTGGGTTAGAGGATACTGAAGGGAAAGCCTCAGGGGCAATGGATCCTCACCCAGTGAGCATAACCCCTGTCCCCACTGTAACCTTGGTGCTGAAGAGAGACTTTGCATTTTCTGAAACGTTTAAATGTCACACGAGCTTTTGAGGGGTTGAACTTTGCTCACAGTAGGCAGTGGATTTTGCTAACCTTCTTGGAGAAGGAGTAGTATTTATCTCCTTGTTTAGTGTTAAAAGGAACAGACATGCTTAATGGAAGACATAAAAGGCAGGAAACAAGTCTGAATGTGTGATAGTGTCAGAGCTCTTTCTGTAGCTGATGCGAGGCTGGACTCAGTCAACTGCTTATCAGCTGCAAGCTGGGAGAGAGTTACTGGAGGCTGGAAGATTCTTCTAGGAATCAATATGCTAAATATATCAAGGAAGATACATTACAGACAGGAGCACTTCCCGTTGATTGCTTCTGTGCTGATGAGGCTTGGCATGAGGTGGCCCCGTTCCCAATTCAGGCGTCTGCTGTAGTTCAGTCGGAGGTGATGCTGCATCAGTTCCTGGGAAGTGGATACACGAAGGGGAGTGAAATGGCTAAACTTGTTTCATGTCAGGCACCAAGTAACCATCAGCTTGGACTCCTAGATAAAGCCAGTCTGACAAAGCATTTTTGTGTAGAATGCCAAAAAAAAGAATTCTGTCCTGTTTAATGAACCCATCTCCTGAACTCCCATATCCAGCTCCATCCTCAGCAAAAAAAGAAAGACCAGGAGCTGTAATGCCTTCTGAGAACATGCATATGTCAGTTCAAGACTATTTAATAAAGTCTTCTGAAGTGTTCATTCTTAACCTGCCTCGTGGCATTGTGTCAGAAAGCAACACCACGGAGTCTGAATTCTAGGCAAATATTTCAGAATAATTTAATCCTTAGGAGACATGCCTGGGAGGTAGACCTCCATGGAAGTACTAAATTTAAATTCAGAGTTTTGGCCAGTGTGAAAGACACCAAATACCTCTACCTTGACGTTTTTTCCCTTCTTCTTTTGAGACCATTGCACAACCTCCTGTTCCCGAGGTGCTGTGGCTGTCTTTGAGCCAGAACACCTCTGTGCTAGAAACACTCTCCTGTTAGAAATCCTGTGGTAGGCAGCAAAGGAAAGCTGTCCCATGACAAATCCCAGCATGCAGAGCTAGTTTAACTGGTCAGGCACTTTTTTTGCTGCTTCATTTGTCTGAAAATACCAAATCATTGTAAGCAGAGCCAAGGATTGAGGAAATAGATGTCTGACTCCAGCACTTCCAGAGTATAGCCCTGGAGCTGCTTTGCAAGAGCAAATCTGAATTTCAGCTGTAAAGCACAACTCAGCTGGAAGGGAATATGGTGATCAAGGGAAACTGTTCTGTTTTCTGCCTTTTTTTTCGTGAAAAGTCATCGTGTGGCTCTAAGCTCTAAAGAGAACAGCACTGAGCACAGTCACACACGTTTTCCATCAATTGGTTGGTAGAAAAAAAATTGATTCTGTGTTGGTATGTGCATCCTTCAAAACAGAGTGTGTTAAACAGTGGCTGTACCTCGTTCTATGTATAGCACCACGATGATTTCTCTCGCAATTTACCTATTCATCAAGTGTAAATAGCTGGCTGTTCACTGCAGGAATCAGTGAGTAAACCCTCTGTGGAATAAACCCCAGGCAGTTTGCAAACAGACAGAGCTTCCAGCTACTGGCTGAACTGAAGAATCACAAGTGTGAAATGCGCTGCAGAAATGTTTTTGCCAGTGAAATGTGTGTTGTCCTGGTGGGAAGAAGGGTTTGGAGAAATTGCTGCTTGGCAGTTCAGAGCACGTGGGTGTCGGGTCCCCACACAGTTTGCCAGAGATGCCTGCAAACCCTGCCTGCCGTGGAAGAGATTTTGCTCTTCAGGGGCTTGAAAACTCTTAGGTGCTTTATGCTGAACACCAAATGTTTCACATAACCTGCCACGTGCCTGTATATCAAAATATAGCAGACTAAATCTTGTGCTTTAAATGTATGCACCGTGTGCACCAAAGCACTCGGCAGAGTCGCCGAGGTCGGGAGGGTGGAGGAAAGGTGCAGAAAAAGCACCTCAGAGGCTTCAGTGTCAGCACCCCCATGGAGGTTTATGGTGTCTTATTGCAGGTGTCTGAAATACCTGAAGTTACAGAAAGCCGTAGTTTAAAACCGTGTTCTGTGGAAATGTCAGTGTGGGTCCGTTTCCACTATATCCATGTGAATGTTTAGAGGTTACAAGAGCTGGTGTCAGTTAAGGAGAAAAATGAATTTGTGGTGAAAGAGTTGGAGTCAGGAGGATGAGGCTTGTTCCTGGCTCTGTGGTGCATTTGCCATGTGCCTGTGAAAGTCACAAAATCCTTTTGTTGCAGTTTCCTATTCTTAGTGCAGGCATAGGAGCTTTTTTAGAGGCATGGCATCTTCACAATTAATTAAGCATTACTGCTGTACATCCAAGGTATCTGGTGGAAATTCTGGTGTAGTATCTGAAAACAGATGCCAAAGCCAGCACAGCGTTTCTGAGGAGCTTACTTAATTTTGGTTGCTTTGAGAAGCATGTTCAAAACGAAACCTGGGGTGAGTCTTTGGGTGTGCACGTTACCCCCAACATCACGCTGACCTTGTTTGTAAATGGCAGTGCCCCTTGAGGTGGGTTTTTGAGGTGCTAGTTTAGCCTCATCTGCTTTTTACTCTGCTTATGAAGAACATTTAAGGGCCTAAAAATGCCTGTAAATGGGTTTATTTACAATTCAGCTGCATTGCTCTTCCTGTCCTGAATCCGCTTCCTTGGTGCTTTAAAGGACTTTATTGTACAGTGTATTTGTCACTGAGGATGGGAAATGTCACTCAGAGTAGAAACTGATAGCAATGGAATTACTGTGTTCAGGCAGATTCACTTGAGTGCCATCTCCCATTTCTGACCTGTCATGTAGTTGGGACCAGCCCTAACCTGTGTAGGTGGGTGACCACCAAGACAGCTCATTACCGCTGTCCGGCTGCGTTTTGTTGGTGGGGATGTCTTCAGAGGGAGGTGTCTCCTGCAGAAGAGGAGGAGAGAATTCCTAGTCCTCTTTTCTTTTCACCCTTTCTTTTCATCTTCCCCCGTTACTCCCTGCTTTCCTTGCTGTCTGCCTGTCATGTCACGTGCTCCTGGGGATAAGAATAAAATGGTTTTAATTCAGAGTGGGGAGAGGGGAGGGATGCTTTGTCTAGACTAAACACTTGTGGAAGTAGCAATCTAAATTCTGGGATTCAGCAGGCCTAACACTTCAGCTTTATGCTTTGTTCTTGTATCCTTACCCTGTATTTGAGGTGAAATACTTGGAGGCATAGGAGGCCAGGCTGCCCATCTGCCAAATAAAGTTGAACTTGCTGTAGCCACATGTAACTAGTGAATGGAAGGGTTGCATTTCTTCGGGTCTGTAAAGCATTTAAAGGTCCTTGAACTAAAGACCGTGCAAGTGCAGCTGTTGCCAAGATGAATTAACTTGTGCTGCAGGAACAGTGAATCCATTTAGGACATCTGAAACTGAGATTTTTGTTGCAAATTTTGAATCACGGCAATACTAGTACAGGGTGGGGAAAAGTCTAGGTGTTCACAGGGGAGGTGTGGAGTTTTCCCCCAATTTGATTTCTTTTGTTTTGACTCTCTGCTTACAGATTCTCACAAACACAAAGATAAACACAAAGACCGAGAACACCGGCACAAAGAGCACAAGAAGGACAAGGAAAAAGACCGGGAAAAGTCCAAGCACAGTAACAGGTGAGGAAAAAGTTGATGAAATCCTCATAGGCTCAAAAACAGCATTGCTCATGCATGCAGTCTTACAAGAAGAATTCTGATAACATGTACAGAATTGCTGCATTTTGAGTGGGGTTGATATGAGTGTAGGTGCTTTCAGCCCGATTTTTGTCATTGCCTGCATTTTCATATGGGTGACTGAAGCAGTGTATCTGTAAATGTGAGCCCATACTAATGTATGAAAGATTATTGTAGCTTAGTGTTGTCGAAGGTGGTGAAAACAAGTTTGGTGCCAGTCCCTCGCCAGGTCACCCACGCTGCTCATAAACACTTGGTTACTCTGGGATGGCCCGCAGCTCGGGAGTTGGTGAATGCCATGGTCCGGCTGCTGGCCAGCCTGGGCTGTGAGCTGCAGGAAGCAGGATGTGCGGGTCTGTCTGGGATGGTTTGGTGTGGTGGAGCACGAGGAAAGTCTGTCACAAACAGGATGTTACTCAGAGAAGTTTTCCTCCTTGTAACTCCTGACACACAAGTGCCACAGAGCCTCCACTGCCACCAAAACTTGAAAAACAGTCCCCAGGGGGACACTTGGTGAATGACAGAGAGTGTTTATGCTGTGGGCAAGCAAGTGTATTAACCAATTGCTGTGCAACTGTGGTAACACAGTCTGAAAAGGAACAGAAAAGCTTGTGTTAACAATGGTTTCTATTAAAGAGAAACTTGGAAAGGAGGAGAGTCTGTGCTGAGCAGTGGGTTTGTTTTATTGGGGTCACACTTGATTTAAAGTTTCTGTGACCTTTTGAGAAGTTACACAAGCCTACTGTTCCATAATGTGTCTTTTTTTTTTTTTTTGAATAAATGATTGATGGGGGGGAAAATCTAGGCCAAATAACTTGCATTTACTGGCTTACACAAGAAGGATAAAATGCTTTGGACACATTCTTTGCTCTCTTCTTTGCTCACACATCTATATTACTTTGATTTCTGGTGTTCATTTTCATGATCATCGGGCATGCACCCCAAAACTAACGGCCTGACATTTCCATGAGTTCATTGCTTCACTGAAAAACCATACTCCTGCAGTATAAGCAGAGTGCATTCTTTTGTAAGGAGTAATGTAAGCATTGTCTTTAAATTTCCAAATTCATTAATGATTTGACTTCATTTGTGTAGGAGTCGGAAATGGTCAGTGTGTTTTTAACTGGAAGAACTAATTATGGGTCATAACATGAAGCTGATTTTGCAAACAGTAGATACCAGCACAGTGGAAAGAAGATAGGCTGTGATGTTTTGTGAGGTGTAGCTCAGGAGGTGATACACAATCATGCTTTATCTTGAATACTTCCTTCCTCCCCACAGTGCTGTCTTGCAGTCCCTGTGAGAAAGATTTCATGTTTGCTGGGCGCTGTGCCTGACGCTCCCAGGTCATTTCGTGTCTCCAGTGAGTGCTCATTTGTCCTGTGAGGACAGTATGTGCTGCACCCTTGTGTCCCAAAGCAGGGTCCCCCTCAGAGGTGGCATGACTGAGTGCCTTGGTGTGCAGGGGTTTTGTTCAAGGCGTGGTTTTGGGGAGAGATCACATAATAATGCTTCGCTCCTCAGGCCCCTACACAAGGTGGGACTTCACACCCCCCCGGCTGAGCACACCCTTGCCACAGGTTTCTGTAGTGAGTTTTCTGCCTTTCAGAACTGCCACCTTAAAAATGAATGTGTAACAGTGCTGAGGTGGTTCTCAGGGAAGATAATGTACGTGGACACACAGGTGGTCTCTTTTTGGATCACTCCTTCGGGAATGCTCCACAGTCTTCACTGCCTCGCTCATGCTCAGTCGTGCACAGCTGCTTGCTGTGTAAAACTAGCTGACTTTTAACACAGACTCTGTAGAAATAATTGAAATGTAAACATTTCTTTACTGAATCCTTTGATTCGTCCTGTAATGTCGTTCTGTAATTCCGTAAATGTAAGTAATTTCTAAGGATCAGATTTTAAGTGACCGTTGTGTGGAGGGAAAAAACCTGCCCGTTTGTACTGAATCACACCCTTTGACAGTGGGAAAATAGCCATTTACCTGTTAGAAATTGAAGAAAAGAATCCTCAAGGTAACAGGAATGTGGGTTTTTGCAATGGTTTTTACCTGTGTGGGAAATTTTGAAAGCACTTGATCGAAGGCTGTGAATTAATCCTTTAGAAAAGTTTATCTTGGATTTATAGAATTGCATGTAAATCTTCAGAAAATCCATTCTGTACTTCAGAAAAGCTACTGTGTTACTCCAAAAGCCGTGCTGTATCTTTGGTAGTTCTCAAAGAGCTTGAGTCGTGCTTTAGCAGAAATCCAAGCCATTGTTTTCTGGGAGACTTGAATTTGTACCTCTGTGACATTTTGTGTGAGGTGTGTGAAGAGACCCTGATTGCATTCTGAGAAGCACAGTGCACCCTGTGCACAGTGAAGAGCAGCGTGTGATTGTGTTTGAAGCAGATCAGTTTTGTATCTGTCTGTAATACTTTGACAGTTTTCGTTTCCTGTCCTGTACTTTAAAAAGGCTTTTAAAATAAAACCTGCATCAAGAAGGCAGAACGACTCCAATGCAGAATAAATGTTTCCTGTATCCAGTCTTTGAAGGATCTGAACTGCCAAGATAAGTCTCCAAAATACCTAAAATAGACAATTTTGATTTCATATGACAGAAGTGTGTGGAGTGGTATGTAGAACTTCTTAATTTTGGTTCTTGCTTTCCTCTTCTCCCACTCACAAGATGACATTTCTGTGCCTTAACTACTCATTTACAGCTGTAGTAAACTGGGAGAGAACATTTATTTGTGTGCCTCAGATCTTCTCTGTCACTCCTCAAGGAAAGAAAATGCAAAGACCACTTCAGAAAAATCCGTATCGAAGAATAAAGCCCCTTTGCTTGATAGCAAAGTGGGTGGTTTTGCTCCTTTTTCTCAGCCCTGTGCTTCCCAGTCTCATAACAAACCTAACACACATCCATTAAATATAAATGTCAGTGGTTAAAAAAATCAAACGAAACAAATCCCATGTGGCAACAGGTTTCCGATCGGTGGGAGTTGAGTGTTTCAGACGAGTAGACCATGTAAGATAATGGGATAATGGGTGCTTTGAAGCCAAGACTTGTTAGGGATGGGGTCAGGAGTGTTGGCAGGAGCAGGTGTCTGTCTGCCAGGTGTCCTGGGCTCTGAGCCCGAGGAGAGCGGGGTGGCTGTGACCGGGAACGGGAGCGAGGAGCTGCTCCCGCAGCACTGATCCGTGCTGTCAGCAGGACAAGCATCCGAGCTGCAGGAAGAAAATCTTCTGTCAGATTGCTTATTTCCTGCATTTACTAAATCTCTTGTGATCACAGCTTGAGATGAACCGAGGCATGGAGCACATAAGGGATTCACAGACTCGATCGTCACTGGCATCTTGCAAGATTTATGGTTTCGCTAGGAAAAACACAGATTTCAGGCATTTGCTAGTCATGGATGAAGATGAATTTCAGTTCAGACTTCTTGCACACATCCTCTGGTTTATTATGTGATGCTGAACTGCTTGGAATGGTGTGTGTCGGGGGCAGGAAGAGGCAGGGATACCTGATGTAGGAGAAAAGGCAATTTTATAAAAAGACTGGAGCACCTGCTGTTCTCTAGCGTGGGTGGGTTTGTTTTTATACCCCATTTGAGTGCACAGTTCATCCTGATCAGCTTTCTAATGCGGCACTGCTTTCCAGTAGTAAAAATTTTTATTTAGTAGTGTACTTGAGTATCACACATCCGTAGAAAGTGTGTGCTAAGCATGTTCCTCATCTCAGTGTACAAGGATTGTTCTACTTTCTAGAATTTTTTATCTGTTGATTAGTCCGGCTTTTTATCTTGTTCCTCTTGCTGAAGGCTTGATCTGTGAAAACTGGTGAAAAAAGACTCCTTTCCGCAGAGGGGAGGAGGAATGCTTTCAGGTTGTTTATTGTGTTGCCAGAATCGCAGCAGAACCCCTGTAATATCCTGCAAGCCAGCTGAAAACATGTCCTTTCCTGGGATGCTTCTGCCTGGGAAGAGCTCCCTGCACAGGCAGCCCTCCCTTGGTGCGCGTTGGCCTGGATGTGATCCCAGGTTTCCATTAATACTGTGTTACGTCAGACGAGGCACGCTGCGTAGCCGGTGCTCTGTCCCCGTGGTGTTTTTGGGTTTCACTGAAATCACAGCCCCGTTATTTTACGCCTCAGTTGTGCTGCAGCAGCCCCCAGGAGGGCTCTGGCGCCCGCTGGTAGCAGATTCCCAGTCACGAGCTAATTACAGCCGAGAGAGGAAATAAGAGACGCTTCAGATAAAGCATCCTTCCCAGCTTGTGGTTTTGAAGCTGGAATGGAAAGGGCCTGGGAAGGGATTATTAACGTGCATAAATGGCACCTGAAGAATGCAGTGTTAAATTACTGCGAAGCTGTTGCAGTTTGGAGGAGGAAGCTGTGATCTGCACATCTGCCATTCCTTGGAAACACTTTCCACTTGTGACTTTCCCATGTGATCGTGGCCTGAGCAGCTGCTGCCAGGTGCCTGGGCTCCCTTCCTCTCCCTCTCCTCCCTCCTGCAGGCTCCCTCATTGGAAAACAGATGCATGCTTACAAGGGAAATAGCTGCTCCTGATGTGTTACTGCTTCCCGCTGCAGCCTGAGCTCCTCACAGCCTCTGGGTGTCCCTGTTCACACCAAACCTCCAAATGGAGGGCAGCAAGGAAGCTGGCTGAAAGGATGGAGTGCTTCAGGAGATGGTTTCTACTCAGCTGCCCTTTGTCTGAGCTAAGCCATTACTGCAATACCTCTGTAGATGGTGTAATCCCTGGTTCTGCCTGTGTTAATATGATCTCCCGCTACACTTTGTTACCTTAACAAAACCCAAACAGTGCAGGTTTGTCAGCATTAAACACCTTCAAGAGGTACAAAACTCCTGAGTGCTGTTGCAGTGGTTCAGCTGCAGTAGTCTGAGGGACAAGGAAGATGTTTTGTCAGCAGGGCTGGGAACGAGCAATTGCTATGATCCAGTTGTCTTCTTTTCAGGCTTCAGCTCCCCCTGAAGCTTCCCTCTATCTTGTGGGGGTTTTGCTGTCCTCCTTCCATGACTCCAAGCTGGCTTGTTGGCAGAGAGGTATGTGCAGGAAAGGTAACAAAGGATCCACAGTGCCCTGAAAAATGAACAAAGATAAAATTAGCAGTGCGCATGCAGTCTTGAGACCATTTTGCTTGGTTTCTTTCAAGAAAAGTCATTTTTTCCCCCCCAGTTTTGAATTGACCAGGAAGACAGACTTGTGATCTTTAAATTGTTCCCAGTGCCTCCTAATAATAGCTTTGGGGTTGTCTGGAAATAGCTTTCTGATAGAAGGCTGAAACTCCTTCTTCAGGGTAAGGGTGGCTTCCTGTTGCCTTCTCTTTTCTTTTGAGATTAGTGTGGTGGTTAAATTGTATTCCTGGAGGCTCACACACATATCTGAGCCCAATGAAAGACCAAAGCAGCTCAGCTTGACTGAAGTCAATATCTGAGAAAAAAGAAGTTACTCTTCTCAGGATTGTTGCTCGAGGCCTTTATAAGCTCATTTCCAAGTGAGCTTTTCTGGGAGATGCAGATTTCCACCCCTCCAAGGGAAGCAGAGCACAAGCCTTCCTCAGTGCACAACGTCCAAGTCTGGGACTGAGTTGTTGAAGTCAGAGCTGTGGTCCAGTGTCTCAAAACATGTAGGACTGACAAGCCAGGCTACTTAAAATAAGGGAGAGAAATTTGTGCTCTTTCTTAACATCGGAGCTAGTAGTACACAAAATCAGATTTTTATCTAGGGAATTCCTTCCAGTCACGACGAGCAGCAGCAGCAGGACCTCAGGGCCGAGCACACCAGTGCTGATCTTCGGAAAACGAAGCTGCAGAGTGAAACTGGAGACAGAGTTTCCTTGGGTTATCTGAGCCCACATGGCTTGGGGGAGAAATTTGCTGCTCACTGCAGAGCAAAGGGGAAGGATAGTCTTGTGATTAAAAAATGAAACCAGAATAAAGCCAACAACTAAGGGCAAGTCAGGAATCCAGACTTCTTGATTCTGGCTCTGATGCTGAAAAATCTGAGCTTTAGATGAGATTACATGACAGCTTTTCAATGGTGGCCACTTACTCGCTCTCGAGGGATGTTATTTGAGCATCTGCTTAAGCAACCCTAAGTTTTTGAAGGTTTTAGCACTTTTTTATTCCAGCTGTAGTCTGTAAGCATTCAGCACACACAAAAATTGTCTCAGCTTCTGTAGACTAATGTGATTTTCTTTTTGTTTCAATCTTAGCTTTGCAGATGTAGATTGTCATCTTTTGCTTTTAATCGTGCTTTCTGTACATCCCAGGGCTCACATATTGAAAGGTAGAGCTTTTGGCTGCTATTGAGAATGAGCAAATGCTTTGGAAAACCTAAATGTTTGTCTGTCTTATTTATTTATTTATTTTACTCTTCTGAACTTCCAAGCAACAGCCACTGCCATGAACTTTACCTTAAAGCACCAGCTCCAGTGACTGCAGTGTGTGTACCTGTACAGTGCTTTGAGGATGCAAATTAGCGTCTGAGTAAAACATGTTATTTCAGGTAGGATTTAAATATCAAATAAGAACAAGAAAGAGTCAGAAAATAAACACAAGCAGACTTACAAAGAACAAAATGGGTCTGAGCCTTGTGTGCGTGTGTTTGCTGTGATTTTTCTTGTGTGTTAGAACCATAGAACAGTTTGGGTTGGAAGGGACTTAAAGCTCATCTCGTTCTACCCCCTGCCATAAGCAGGGATTCCCTCAGTTAGACCAGGTTGCTCAAAACCCTGTCCAACCTGGCCTTGGACACTCCCAGGGATGGGGCAGCCACAGCTTGGATTGATACATGAAGGCTGGATGATTATTGGCATTGAATATTATTATTATTATGAGTATTGATTGATATATGTGAAGGTTGAGATACCTCCTCAGTTGTTAAACTGAAATCTTTGGCACATGAGGTACCCAATACAGAGATACAAGTGCAAGGTACCAGCTCAGCATTTCCAGACCTTCCCGAGTTTAAAAATTATTAGTAGCCTGCGAGGTTTGTGCTTTCAGACAGTCAGTAAATCTGGTTGGAGCAAAGGAAAATTAAATAGGTGCCTTGAGCTTGAAATCCTGATGAATAAACAGGATACAGAAAGCGGGCTGACAAATCTCGGCAGGCACGGCGTGGATTTCCGACATCAGTGTCGGGATGTTCTGTGTACGTCCCCACATGTCCTGAGCACGCTGTGCACAACACGATCTGCTGGGCAAGAATAGTCTGCAGTTGTTGAGTCTCTGCTCCCAGGCAACATGTGGTGCTGTGTGTCTATCTGCAAGAATTTCTGGAGTGTCAGTTGCCTTTTGATGTTTAGATATTTTTTCACAGTCTTGTGTGAAGAGAGTGCTAGAAAGTTAAAATGAACCTGGTTTCTCTTCCTGCTGATCTCTTAATGTGATACAATATGTGAATGTACTGATTTCCTTTGGAGACGGATTTTCGTGCTTTAACTGCTTGGCCTTGGAAGGCCGGTGTGTATTAATTGGAGTGGGTTTATCAGTTTATGCAGTGTATATTTATTGGAGTGTTATTATTCAAGCTGCTCTGACCTTGAATTATTTAAACCTTTGGCGGGTCCATTCATCCACAGAGGACTTCACTCTGCAGTTGCACAGCTGGGTGTGGGTTGGTGTATTTGAGACTGTGATTCCCTTGCTCTTTATCACACTCAGGCTTTACAGGAACAGGTTAATGTGCTACTTGCTCTCTGTAGCCATTGAACATCCAGCCCCTTGCAGTTTGTTTTTTGTGAGAGAACGAAGTCTCAAAGACTATATAATTTTTAAAAATCATGCTCTTTCTCGGTGTTCCAGGCTTGCTGCTTTTCAGGGCTGTGCTCACCCAGATTGGTTTGGACTTGCACTTGAGTGTTGAAACAACTGAAACAAGGAAACTGCCCTTTTCTAGTAAAGCTCTGTACAGCTTTGTGTGTTCCTGAGGAGAGGCAGGGCATCCCAGGGAACAGCAGTGATGGGAGTTGGATGCTAAGGAGGGAGACTGTGAGCAGCCCATGAGGAAGGCAGCTGCTTGGTGCCTGTCCGTGCTGATTCACACCGTGCCTTTGGCTTGCTAAAGCCCAGGGTGACCTCAGGGAGTCCACACAACCGTATGTGTACTGAAGGCCTGTAGAATTGCCAGGCTTGCTGCTTGGCATCCACACCACTGCTGCTAATCCTGGTGGGCAGTTCTTGATGTCTCTGTCCGGAGTCTCCTGAGGGTGTCTCCTCACTTTCTGGCTTCAAGGATCAACTCATTCTGTGAGAAACCTTGCTTTCATTTGAAAACAGCCACGTACATGTCTTTCTGGTTGATAAGAAAAGCTTGGAAATGAGATGCAAATTTACCCCAATGTCTCAAAAATCAGGAGGTAGAAGCAAAATAACAAAGGTTGGGGTTTTTTCTTCTTCTTGGAAGTGTTTTTTCCTCTGTTTTGACTAAAAATTTTAGGCATTTAAACTCTCGGTGTTGTTACCCATAACATGAGAGTAGTAGCAGACCAATTCTCTCTTGGAAATACCTTTGCTGGGCTCTTGCCATGAGGATGGGGCTGCCTGAGCCAGGCAGAGCTGGGCTGGCCATGGTGGTGAGCACCGCCGATGGAAGAGCTCCGACTGAGGACTGCAGCATTATTCCTGCCTTTTCTGTTTGACTTTGCATAAACACAAGGACATCACATATCCTGTTTGCTCTGGTTTTCCCATCTGTTTGGGAATAATAGAGATCAGCGGTTTTCTCTTCAAGTTCCAGAGATGAGAGCTGCCACAATGACAAACTGTTGTCTGAGCAAAAGCTGACACGGGCACTGACGGGACCGGCGGCTCTGTTCCAGTGACCTTTTACATGGAGCAGGAGAAAGGGGGAAAGCAGAGGCAGTGGGAATTCAACCTCAAATGTTGAGCTTTAAGTGTTGCAGCTCTGGATTCCCTCAGCAGTCCAGGCTGATGGGGGTTTTCCTGAAGGCAGGCTCGGCAGCTGTGGTTTTGTGGTACCTTCCTCTCCTGTTCCCCTTCTCCCAAGGAGAGTGGATGAGGGGTGACAGGAGACTGTGCTGGATCTTCCTGTTAAGGCGATCCCTTGTTTTCTAGGGTTTGTAATCATCAAAACCCGTGACTCTTTACCACTGGAAATTGCCTGTATTAGTCAAATCTCCTTGTGTTCCGCTCTGCAAACACGCTCTCTTGTCTTGCAGTGAGCACAAAGATTCCTCGGAAAAGAAACACAAAGACAAGGAGAAAACCAAACACAAAGATGGCAGCTCAGAGAAACACAAAGACAAACACAAAGATAAAGACAAAGAGAAGAGAAAGGAAGAGAAGGTGGGTGTCTCCTGTGGGAGAGACAAGAGGATGAGTCTGGCTTAAGCTGCTGAGTGGTACAAACTCGGTGGGTTAGATGTAGCTTATACTCCCAAGTTTTTATCAACCTGGAGAGAATTATCCCAGTGCTAACCCAGACCCTTGTGTTGTGGAGTGCTAGATATGGCAGTAAGGGCTTTACTGCAGGTATTGTGAATGGAAACAGTTCCACAGTGGAGCTGTGTCTGCTAGCTCCACACTTTTTCCCCTCTTACTTTTCACTTTGCCAAGCTTTGATCAGAGACAAGGGAGAAAAATCTTAGATCACATTCAGTCCATGCAAGGACAAAATATATACTTAACTCCAATCTGCTGCAGAAACTGGAGGGCCAAAAAATACTGAATTGACTAAAACTTGCAGAAAATGTTGTCTTTTTGGTCTGTCCATGTAGGTCACTAAGGACTACAGGGGATGAACTCAGTCACAGTGCCCTTTGGTTCCTTCTGCACATTAAATACCCTGCCTATGTTGTATGTTGGAAAAACATAAAGTGCTCTGGGCAATGCTAATCAGCTTCTACTTTTTATGTTTTTCAGATGAAATCATCTTCAGGTGATATAAAAATAAAGAAGGAAAAGGAAAATGGTTTCTCCAGGTAAGAAATCAGATCTATGATCTGAAGAAAGCTGCGGTTTGACTTCTCTTAGGTGCTCAGTGTTTGACTCCTCTCACTTGGTCCTGGGAAAAAGTTGGAACACTTTTAACCCCTTCAGAAAATATGTTCTTCTCAATTATGGGATGTGGTAGATCTGCTCACCCAGTGACTGGAGCAGGGAGCTGTGGGGTACCTGGTGTCTGCCCACACATGCTGGGTTTGTCCAAGTACTAAGGAGCTGAATTCTCAGCCAAGGACAGACTGAACTGTGGGAATAGTGGTAGCTGGATTTGAAAGAACTTCTGGTGGAATTTGGACTGGAACCCTGCAGGCAGCCTGCTGGAGACGGGGCCCAGTGCAGCCAGTCCAGTTGCCTCTCTGCTGCACGGGACTGTGCTGTAAAGCCTCTGCAGAGGAGGGGGGACTGATGTGTACAATCACAAGTACCTCAGGAAATGCACAGATGGCCTACTCTAGTTCTAGGTTCCTGCAGTAGTCTCCTGGACTTTGGTGTTCTGTCAGTCATTACTAAGTAGTCTTATTAAAAACCTGAAGTAAGTAACTGATAGAAGAGTACTTTCTTGATAGTTGACCAAGATCTTTGTGACTTGTTTAAATCCGGCCACTGGTTATTTTTAAGGTGCTAAATCCAGTCCACTGACTTACTGAAGGTGGATGCAGACATCCAGATCTGCTGGCCAGGAAAAGCTTCCAGTAACGTGTCTAGTTTTATTAATCACTTTAAAAAAAATTCCAAGCAGACAAAATCCTTCCAGTCTTAGCATGTTCCGTGGCTGCAGAGAGGTCAGAAGAAGACACCTGTCTGGTCCAAGCCTGTTAGTTATTCTTTGTGTTTTGAATGTGCCCTTTTGACATGAGTTCCTCCATCTGTTTCATTTCCCTGCTTCTGTTTAAAAATGCAAACGAAGGAGTTGGGCTTGGCACAGGGAAGAGGCGCCATCTCCAGGCCCTTGGGGGGATACTCTGGAAGTAGCATGTGATGACATTTAGGTGTTTCATGGTGTAGCAGCCAGTTAATGGCTTTCTAGCTTTTGCTATTCAGCAGAATTGCACAATTGTGCCAGTATCACCGGGGACACTGGGTGTTCCCTTATCAAGGTAACTGAATCCTCCTTAGGTCCAAGAGCAATTTTTCGTGTGTTTGAGAAAAGCCTGGAGGAGCCATCACAATTGTGCCTTCTTCAGGGCCAGATGCTGGCTAAGATTAAAGTATTTATTTTCTTTTTTTCCCTGCCCAAATGTTCTTTTACAAGTTCTCCAGAAAAAAATGTCCTCACTCAGATGGTTTTGATTTTCTTCCTTAGGACTTGGTTATGATGAGCAATGTTAGAGTCTTGGAAACAATGCAAGGCAAGGTTCAGCTCGGTCATCCAGCTCCTTTCTTTTCATAGAACTTTTATTTCCCCACATTGCAAAATGTTGCGAAATATTTCAGTGTTAAAATAGACTAGATAAAATTCCTGACAACTTTACACACAGTAGTTCTACATTTCTGCCTGGAAGGGAGAACACATTAAATGGGACAAACACCTCTTTTTTCCATGGATGTTTTGCAACTGTCTACGTGCTGCAGACCTGTGTCTTAGCTAATTACAGGCGATGCCACAGAAATGGTTTCTGAGAGCAGTTTGTGTCTGTCTCCCCTGAGCTGCAGCTTCCAGCACTGCAGTGGCTTTAGAGCTCTGCAGGAGCAAACTGCCTTGTTCTGCTTCATGGACACGTTGCCTCTCCAGAATGCCTCTTGCTGCCTGTGGTCTATGGAGCTGAATGCTGCTGCTTTTTTTCTCCCACTCCATCCAGCTGCAAAATCCACGTGTTGACTTGGAAGCCGAGTCGATTTGATATAGGAATGGCTGATGGAACATGAGTAAGGAAGCCCAAGATGGCACTAAGTGCATCAAAATGTAATTTTGGACCTTTGAGACATCTTTTTCTTTATGAAGATCAGTGAAATGCTTCTGTGACATTTAGAAATAATGAGTTTGTCTAAAGGAGTAGTCTCCCTTGCACTCACACTCTATTTTTTTTTCTCATTTTACTAATGTCTTGGGACTTTATGGCTGAAAACATTGAGCATAACTTTGTGGTCTGTTGAAAGGGACAAGATTGTTTGCTTCCCACAGTTTGGACAGTAAAAAGAGACTGATCAATTTAACTTTGCCAAATCTTTGTTTCCTTTCCTGGTTTTCACATGCCTCAATATTTAGTTGCCAAAATATTCCAGGGAATAGCTTTCAAATCTTTGTTTAGTCAGTAATATTTTTCTCTCTTAGAAGGCTCAGTAAAGATACTGAGTCGAAACTGACGTCCTATGTGCGACTGCAGACGTGCATTTTAGTTTGAAGTATATTTGAAAGTGCTGGAAGCTACAGTTGCTTTTACTGAAAACCTCAAAAGAAACAAACTGAACTCTGAGCTGTGGAACTGGATCTTGATGTTGCTTGAGAAATGGCAATTCAATAGATATTGAATGACTCTTTACAGTGCCTGTGAGTATTCAGAGAATGACACCTCCCAGGTCCTTGGGGTCTTCAGATGGCAGCACATTCCATGGAAGACATGCCTATTTTGCAGAAAATTATTTCTTAAAACTGAGTTGTTGCTGGTTTCCAAGAAACATCCTCTTTGAAGTTAGAACCATGTTTGTTTGCTTCTCTCTGTAGTCCACCGCGTATTAAAGATGAACCAGATGATGATGGGTTTTATGCATCTCCTAAAGAGGACTCCAAACTCTTGAAGAGACCTCGAGAAGATGATGAGTAAGTCGTGGGTGCTGGTGACTTGGATGCTGGCCTTTAGTTTCAAAAAGAAGCACTGAGGGAGCAGGTGGGATTTCAGGTCAGCAGCACAAATGTGTTCAGTTGGGTGACTGGAGGTCTGAGACCAGGCTCCTTATGCTGTCACAAGTTATCTGAGCGGGGCAGGGATAGTATTGGTGGTGTGCAAGGCAAAATGCCATTACCTGCTTCTGCAGAGGGTGCTGTGAAATGCTGCAGAACTAGTAAATAAAAAAGAAAAAAACCCAGAAGGCAGATAAGGACACTGATGCAGATTGTAAAACAGAAATGTGAGCAAGTGAGATATTAGTGTAGCTAAGTGGCTGCAGTGGTTTCTGTTGGGCAAGGAAATAACTGCACAGGAGGCAGAAAATGCACTGTCAGCCTGTTTGGAGGTGGGGGGAGGTTTGCCTGCACTGCTTGGCGTGGTTTGCCTGGAGTCTGAATATGTCGTGGGTTATGATGAGGATTGTTGTCTCTGAATCAAAAGAAAAGCACACATGATGTTTGCCTGATACAGGAACCTACCCAGTAAAATACAGGCCCATTTACATCTTGCTGTGATCTGTCACTGTGTCCAAGCAGCTCTTTAGGTAGTTTGACTGTATTAGCAGTCAGGGGTTCAAGGGTGGGGAGGGTTTAACCATGGTGGCATTCTGTCCCTGTATGGTGTGTCTCAGCTTCCAAGAGAGATGGGTGGGACATCTTTTCTTTTGTGTTAACATCTGATGCCTTCTGTTTAGTTTTGTGTGTCTCATGTCTGCAATGGAAAGATTAAGAATTGGGGAGGCTCTGTGCATTAGGGAGTGTTTTGACTTTATAGAGCTCGTGGACAGTGACAAAAAGGTCGAATGCCTATGGGTGAGAACCAGGGGGAAGGCTTGTAAGGCACATATGCTGGGGGGAGTCTGTTAGAGACCTCCCAACCGGGATGAAGAGGTGGATGAACTATTCTATAAGCAGCTGGCTGATGTTTCATCAGCCATTGTTCTTGTGGAAGACTTTAAGCTGCTGGATATCTGCTGGAAACACAACACAGCGGAGAGGAGCCAGTCTAGGAGGTTCCTGGAGTGCGTGGAAGAGAACTTGCTCTTGCAGCTGTTAAGGAAGCTGGACCTGCTGTTTACAAACAGAGAGGGGCAAGTGGGAGCTGTGGTGGTTACACCACAGGAACCACGACATGATGGAATTTTCAGTACTTGGGGAGTAAGGAGCGGCCTCAACAAAACCTCTGCCCTGGACAGTTTTCCAAAGAATTGGGATAGAACGTGCCACTAAGGTTTTACCCATTTATCCCATCCCATGTAATCACTGAGTGGCTGATAATGCTTTTGAGTTGATTCTTCATCGAGGAAGATGTTTGCTTCAGCATCTGAAACTTATGGAGAAGTATTGAAAGTAAGAGCTTATGGATTTAGGTTTTGTAGGCTGTTGTACTGCATGGGGATTATTGAGTCTTCTGAGAGAGCGGGACATAAAATGATTTTCTTTAGAAATTATGCATGCCAGAAATACTGTGAACTTGTGCACACAAACTTTGTATATGTATGACTTCTCTTTATTATTTGTACTGGGAAATGGATTGCTTTTATCAGCAAGTCTTTTTGTTCTTAGTGCTGACTACAAACCCAAGAAAATCAAAACAGAAGACATCAAGAAAGCAAAGAAAAGGAAACAAGAGGAAGAAGAGGTAATATGAAAGATGAGTTTATGATCAAGAAAAGCCAGGCTATTTGGTGTAGAATTATACAGAGCAGGGGGAATTTCACCTGGGACAGCTGCATGTGGTAGATCCCCACCTATGGTGCAGGTGAACTCATTGATTCATAATGTACAAGAAGTTAGGGGAACTTTCTTTCCTACTCTTAAAACAAGGGATGGAGAAGATGCCTCCAGGATATGAATGTCCAGCCTGTTCCAGGCAGTTCGCAGTCCTTCTGTTAAGGAGCTGTCAGAGGACAGAGGAGCCTCACTAACAACGTGATAATTGCACAGATGATGTGGCACAGTTCAGAGGCACAGGAGATGAAACAGAGATTAGAAGGATGCATAAAGAAATTTCTTTGGAGAGGGACTTGCAAAAGAGACTAACAAACGGCACTCCACCTCTAACAAAGACACCCTTGTGAGGCACATGGTACAGGCACCTCCTGGCACCTTCCCTTCCGAGGAGGTGTCTCTACACTGAGCATACACCAGTATAATCCCAGAAGCCACCTCACAGTGCTGCCTGGCGTTTGCCAGACCAGACACACGAGTGCAGGCCAGGGAGGGAGCTTCTGTAACTAAGCAATCGTGTTACCATGGCCCAGACTTGCCCCTTATCAGGTGAGACAAAAACTGGCTGTGTGCACTTAGCATGTCCCAGGTGGAAAGTAAAAGAATTTGGCTTAAAGCTGAAGTGGGGTCATCAGCACACTGACTTAATGGGATGATCTAAGAGTGCATTTGTGCAGTGAAGCCACAGCAATTCAGTACTTATGTAGCCCAAGAGACAGTCTTTTAGTTCTAAGACATCTTTTCAGGGAGTGGGGAAAGACAGTACCTTGTACTAACAGATTCTTACTCATTTTGCAGGACAGCAAAGCAAAGAAAGTTAAAAGCAAAGATAAGAAGGTCCCTGAAGCAGACAAGAGAAAGAAGCCGAAAAAAGAAGAGGAGCAGAAATGGAAATGGTAACTATATGTCAGTGCTGTGGCTCCCCCTGCACCTCCCTGTACCTCCCATGCTGGCTGGGCAAGCACATCTGGCTTTCTCTTCTGTTGATTCATGAGGATTTGTTCTGAATAATTGGCTTACTTTCTGGTAAGCTCTAAATAAATATCTCATTCGCTATGTCATCCTCTGAAGTAGAAGTGAAATATCTTTTTTGATATCCCTAAAAGAGGAAGTCAGTTTTCTGTGGGGTTGTTCATGTAGAGGCTGCCTGGAATGATCAGATACCAATATTCTTGTGCCCAGGACCTGCTCCATGCTGACACTCCTCAGAGCAGTATGAAAGTATGCTTGGGGGTGTCAGCAGGACTATAGTAATAGGTGCAGATGTATTAACTAGTATTCTAGTAGAATTTATCTGTGTTATGTAGAGGTACAGCATGAGTGGGTGTCCACCTTTTCATTCTAGCTTGGTGTCAGCTGTGCCCCTCAAAACTGCTCCTGCTGCTGGCACAAAAATGAAAGCCACTCAAATGACCAGTTAAGATCAGTATGTTTGGCAAATGAATTCTGAAAATAGGTTTTGAGTGGAAAACGCTCCCTGTCTTGCCCAGTATCCTAAAGTAATGTCACTAAAGTTGTGCTTTCACCCAGTTTTAAATTTTTTTTTAGAAACTTTTTAAAATAAATCTGAACTTTGTGGTTCATTTGGAAGACAGACCTGTGCTGCATCAGTAGTGCTCTGTGTAAGAAACCTGCTGGATTTTTTTACCTCTCCATAGTCATTTAAGCTGTTATTGCTAGATTTGAGGAGCTATTACTTGTGTGTTTTGAAGTTTCAGCTTTAGTACTTCCCTCAGTTTAATGCATATGTAGTTCCCAAAAGCACGTGTGTTTTCTGCACTCCTGTATTGCGTTTTTATGACCTTTTGGGGATGATGTTTCCTTGAGCATTTTCTTTTCTCAGATCATTTGGCTGTTTTTAACAGATCTGTAGTGTTGGGAAATGTCTTTACAATCTTCTTCAATCCTTTCAGGTTCAGTCTTTTACCCCTTTATTGTCACTCTTATCGCTTCATCTTTAAAAAGAAAAGAATCTTCTGTGGTGTCTGTAGTTTTGCATATTTTCTCTTTTATTGTCACAGCTTCCTCAGAACATCAGTACTTGCATCTTTTTCATATTTGTGTACTCCTTTAGAAATTTGGGGTTCAACCCCTCCCCAAAAGTTCCCTGTTTGAGGTTTTTTTTCCCCTATTCAATCCAATTTTTTTCTCGGTCCCTTTGACAGCATATTTTTAATGTGCTTTAACATTAACAAACAACAGGAACATGAAGCAATGGGAAGCTACAGAAGGTCTCTTTAAGCCTTAATGATCCGTTGTTTTTTTGGCTTAGTCTCAGCTGCCCTTGCTGGTACTGTCTAACTTAATATTCAGTTATCACAGCTCTGCATCCTTGAGCAGCAAACCTTTACTGGAAAGCTGTGCTGTTCCCCCCTCACCTGCCTGGGAGCTGTGTTAAGCCCTGTGCTTTGTGCTTTCTGCTGAGGAAAACTGCCTTGGAAAGCATGTTTTGCAAAATTTGGCAGTAGGTAGCTGCATCCTTCTGCTGACGCTCCTGTCATCCATCTGCAGCTTTGTATCGCGTGTCTTCGCTGGGCAGGGTTTCGTCTGCACTTCAGTTGTGTCTCTTAAGGGCATTTTATGTTCCATCTGAGTCAATTTTCTGAACGCCTGATACCTTTTTTTGGCTGCTTCCTCAAGTGCTTGCTGCCTTGAGCCCTCTCCTCCTCCCTTCTGTGCATCCTCGATGCCAGACGTGCCCGAGGCCTCGCCCTCGCCCCTCACCCTGCGGAGCTCCCTCGGGGGGTTTTCTCTCCCCGTCAGTGTGTGAGGAGCGTGTGAGGAGCGTGTGATCCAGAAGTGCACCTTGTGAGCGCTTCTCCCACCTTGTGCTACAGCAAGGGCATTTCCTTGAAATAACATAGCCCTGAGGGATATTCTGGTTTTTCCTAAGATCTTCTCTCTTTTCATTCTGCTTGAAAAATCTTCCCCAGCTCTACCTTCCTGAGCCACCCTGGCATTTTTAGACAGGTTTGATATGGGATTTAATCAGGGAACCTGTATGACTGATTAGCTCAGTT
The DNA here is from genome assembly GCA_013396775.1 of Cephalopterus ornatus. Taxonomy (NCBI): domain Eukaryota; kingdom Metazoa; phylum Chordata; class Aves; order Passeriformes; family Cotingidae; genus Cephalopterus; species Cephalopterus ornatus. The sequence continues at coordinate 493,788 of VZRE01013664.1, read as the reverse complement.
GTTGCTGAATTCAGCAGGAAGGCAGCTTTCCTAATAAGCAGCATTCTTCTTGCTCCCACAGAATCATTTGTGGAACGTTGCTTTAGAACCAGAAGCTGACGAGGGCAGTGGTGCTGTAACACTTTTTCTGTTTTAAACCAAATGAAGATGAAAAATGGGCTCAACTCCGGAGGCTCACTTTTACCTTTTGTCTTAACGCTTATATGTGAGGTTTAGGAAGGTGGAGTTGGGAATGGCAATGGTTTGTGGTCTTTTTGTGGCACACTTTTTGGTAGTTTTGGGCTTAGAAGCCACCTCATTTGTAGACTTCCCAAAAGGCACAGTGTGCTTCAGCTGTCCATTTAAACTGCTGCCTTTCTAGTACTCCTTTCACACGTGTCCCTCATAAAAGAGCAGGAAGGGATAGAGGCACAGAATTTCTCATCAAGTAAGTACCAGAGGAATAAATTTTAAAAAGCAAGAAAGACAAACCTGCCCTGAGAAGTAGTAACTACTGTGAATGATCCCCTGACTTTGTTCTTACTGGAATGAAATTACTCATTGTCAGAGAGGATAAACTTTTGCTGACTAGGAAGAGAGGCGGATGGTTTAGATTTATTTTGCTGCTGGCTGGGAGAACCTAGGTCTTTGTTTGACAAAATATTTGGATTTGTAGCTTCTAATTAATAAAAATAAGAAAATTTTAAAAAACCACAAACACAACAATCATTAGGAATGTAAATATTTGGAATCTGTGTCAATATTGGTTTCTTATATCAACATAGTTTACTCAAGCCTTCCTTCCAGCCAGGGGGTGAAGTCTAACATGCAGTTCAGTGCTGATAGCTGGGATGGGGCACTGCTGTTAAAGATGTTTCCACGTTTCTCATCAGAAAACATCATGTCCAGTGCTGTGGTCAGAGATGGTACCTTTCTAACTGTAACCAACTGCCATGTGCCATGCAATTGCTGTTCCTAAATTACTGATGTACAGACACCAGCGAAGCATTTTGAGTGTCTTCTAGCAGAAACTCTTGTCCCTTTACAGTGTTTATCTTCTGTGCAGTGACTTTTATCTCAGTAGGGATGAAGCAATCTGTATTTGTGCATCACAGCTCCTGAGAGGCAGGTGGTACATGCACATCCTTCCTCGTCTGCTCTGGCACCTGAAATGGGGCTGCTGCTCCACGAGCCTGACATTAGATGGAAGCTTAAACTCTTCTTTTTTTTTTATTGTCATGGCTGCTCAACAAAGTTGTCTGGGCAATTCAGAGACTGAGAGCTGTGACAGGTTAATGGTCTTCCAGTTGATGGATCACTAAGGTGCAATAGCCTTTCCCAGCAGGGGCTCCTGTGCCAGCAGCATGTAGCAGGAGTGTTGAGGTAATCAGGGAAGGAGCAGGGAGGGGAGGAGTGTGGAGTCAGTGGCTCGGGCACAGGGAGCTGGGGGCCGGGGGGAGGATACTGGCCTGGTGGGACCCTTTTCTCTGCAGGTGAGTGGCTGACCCTGTTCAGCTGGAACGGGAGATTGGTGGTGCCCACCTTGCTGTGCTGTGATACCAAAAGCATCATTTGCAAAGTGTTTTTATAGGGGTCCTTTAAGGCAAACGTGCAGTTTTCTGTGCTGCTCTGTTCTTCTTCAAGTGTGCTGTTCTTACCCAGAGGATTGGAGTACATTTAAAATAACAGAGCAGGTTTTAGTCTTTCTTGTCCAAGCAGCTTTTTTCTCATTTAGGTCATAAATGAACATCTGTTTCTCTATCTCTGCCCTTAATGGCATATTGTCCACATCTGAAAGCAGCTGCACAATATACCACAGTTGTTTGACTTTGCTGAGCAGGCATCCTGGACCTGATGTTAGATCACAGCTGACTCTAATTTGGCATGATCCCAGATGCTTTACAGGGCTGAATTCTTCATTTTCTTAGCATCTAAGCATTTTAAACTGTGTGATTTTGCAAGCAGAGGAGCAAGTGGGAAGTGAGGAATATGGTGTCATCAGATAACCTGTGACCCAAGGTGTTCTGTTCATGCGCATGACTGTGCTTTTTGAAAAAATAAAAGGAGGGGGAAAAAAAGAGGTAATTAAATGGTGGCATTGCATTGAGTATTTGTTCTTGGTCTGTACCTGGCAAAGCACTGATTGCCTACTGATTTTCTTTAGCGTACTCTCATACCCACACAGTAATAAAATGAAAATTAGGACTTAAAATTGTATTGGTTCATATTTCTGTCTTGAAGGTGGGAAGAAGAGCGCTACCCTGAAGGCATTAAATGGAAGTTCCTAGAGCACAAAGGTCCCGTATTTGCTCCACCATATGAACCTCTGCCTGAAAATGTCAAGTTTTATTATGATGGTGAGTTAATCTGTGTTTCTACTTGCTAGGAAGAGAAATAAACATCTCAGGGCATTGTGGCGTTCTTCCGGGGACTGAAGTGCTGAGGAGGTAGTTTTGTTTGAGTGGTTTGCTTAAAAGCAGCTCCTCAGCAGCAAAGGAACAGTCTGTGGAAGTAAAGTGAGCCTGCTGAATTCTGCTCCCCGAGGTGACACGGGGAGGAACTCGTTCTCAGTCCCGTGTGGTGGTGAATCTCTCAGGCTGCTCTCCAGAAGCAGTGTCTGATGCCTCAGAGTAGCAGTGTCTGACCAGCGGAGTATGTAATTGGAGCTGCCTCATCACTGGTCACCTTTAGGCTTGCTCTGTTTTCTTTAACCTTAAGAATTGCAACTTCCATCATCTGCGATGAAATTCCTGATCGTGTGGTGGCATGAGGGGAATAAAAGACAATTGAATTTTGATACAGATGGTTAGGATCTTGTAGGAGTGAATGGGATGACCCTGGCCTCAAGGACACAGCCTGCTGGTGTAAGTCATGGTCCCACTCCCTTGACCACTGCGTGTGGTAGAACTAATTGATGTGGGATTCTAATATCCTGGGCTGACTGGTTGTTAGAGGCTCATGTGGAAGGGATTATATGATGTGATGCCTGCTGGAGCCTGGGCTTGATGACCCGTGTGTTTCCTTTTAGTCCTGTGATCATGTTAAATGAAGGATCAAATTAACCCAGGATTGAATTAAGTGGGAGGTGTTCGAATGGCTGAAAATGTAATTTTTGGTGAAGGGGACATCTGCACATGGAACTCTCCCAGGAGCAACGTGCTGTTTTCATGTGACGTGACACGGTGTTTTTAAATACAGAGGAATAGGTGACATCATTGTAGGGAGATAAACTTACTGCGGCCTATTAAAGACCAGCTCCAAGCAAGTAGCACAGTGATCAAGGAAGTCTGCAGACTCCTTTCTTAGGGTTTGATAAGAACTTAATAGAAAGTTGGAATTGTTTTCCTCTGTTGAAAAATGCATGATCTCTCTCCTGCTGTCTAGAGAAGGGGAGGGGCAGATTGCACTGTAGCTATCCCTTGGTGCAGACAGCAATAAGCTCCTCATCTCTCTCTAGCCATCTATTTCGTGGAACCTCTGCAGGGATTTTTGGAACCTCTGCCTCTGTCATCGCAGAAATTCATCAATAAGCTCAACAGTCATGGGGTGGGCAGGGGACATCTGGCAAATAAAGACATCACATAAGTCTTCCTTGAGAAACCAGGCAAGAAATCAGAAGTCTGATTTACACAGCAGCTGCTGAGAGCTGCTGTCTGTGCTCACAAGGCATTGTCTAATTTCGAGATGATCCCAGGATGATTTGCAGAGCCCAGTAATGAGGCTGTGGCTGTGGGCTCACACTGGAGGAGTCTGTCCCTGGCCTGGGAGGCACTGCCTGTGTCCATCTCACATAGGGACTGCTGGAGCTGTTGTTAGTGCCTGGGATAAGGGGAAGGAGCTTGAAATGCTAAAGCCATCTTTCTTGAGTGCTGTGAGTTAACAAGCTCATAGCCCAGAGGTGGCTCAAACTTGCATATTTTTCTGTAGATAGGGCAAGATAAGGGTGTAGGTGGTGGCAGTTGTGTTTCAGTCATGGCCGTTTGGTCTCTACTGCTCCTTATGACCCCTGATTGCTCTCCGGTTTCCAGTTTTTTAAATATTCATGCCTCTGGAATAAATCCCTTTTTTCTTCAAATGTCCAGCTGTGTTACTGATAGTCTTTTCAAACCTTTGTAAAAAGGAGGCAGTTGAGTCCAGTGAAATATATTCTAAAGTGATTAGATAAAGGTGACTGAGCCTTCAGCTATTTGGGGAAAATACCACTCATTTTAGCCCCATAACATGTTACTAACTCGATAGCCTCTTTCAAGCTAAAATTTCAGCCTGGAAAAACAGCTTCCCTTGCTGTCTCTCCCATCCCCCATTTCCTGTTATAAGCAAACAAATGCGGTATTTTAGGTTACAGCTTAAAAATTGGCAGAGTTACTGTTGGTTTAATTTAATTGTGGAATATTCTCAGATCATTGGGAGGACCTTTTGCTAAGTCCTGTTTTACGAGGGTTTATAGATCTTAAGGGTTTATAGCTGACTCCCATGCTTTAATTTTGGAGATGATGCAACTCTTGAAAATATGTAGTAAATCAAAAGCGTGGTGGGGTTTTTTTTCCAGGAGCATAGACTGAACATTTTCTTGTACTCACTTTTGTGCAGTAAAATGGTTGTTAAAAAATCCCCAGGTATTGACTGCCTGCCAGCCCATTGGAACTTTAAATATTTCTTGCAACTAGCTGGAGATGTGAGCTGCATGCAAAACCCTTCCCAGGGATCCCTGGCACCCCATGTTTCACCAGGAATGAAATCTGGGCGAAAAGATACTCAGCAGGAAGGTTCCATGTCGAAGCCGCAGCCTGGATGTTGCAGCAGCCTCTTTTCCCCTGTGTGCTGCTCTTCCCTTGCAGCAGTTTGGTTCTGTGCTGCAGTCGTGCGGAGGAGCCGGAATGTGACCCCTCCATTCCCCGACAGCTCAGTCTGTCTTAAAAATGACTGGCTTTTGAGCCTGATCTCTGGAGCTGCGGGAGTGCACTCCCACAGCTGAGGGAACAATTAGCAGCATCCTGACACGTTTCCCTGTGATGAAGGAGAGTTCAATATTTGGCATTGCTTTGCAGCCTGTTTGTGGTGTAGGCATAGGAAGGGCTCTTCCTGCCTAGAAATAGCTGAAGGCTGGAAGGGGTGTTCCAAGGCGGAGATGGTTGAAGAGGAGTACAGGGACTGTATTTCCCATATGCCTGAGTGCTGGAATAGGAAATTTAGTAAAATCCCTTGCCTGTTTGACTTCAAACGTCTCCCCAGGAGTGTACCCAGCACGGGGGTGGCTCAGCGGAGGGTTTCCTGCAGCAGGCCTTTTCCCCTTCCTGCCCTGCACCTCAGTCCTGTCTTGCATCAGACTGCTGTTGCTTTTTTTAATGTTTAGATTCCAGAGGAAACTTTTTTCAAAATGTTTGTGATGAGAGTCAAGCAACTGTGCTCCTCTGTTTCCTTCATCCATTCAATGTGCTGTATTATGTAACATTTTTAAGAAAAACGTCTCCGTGGTAAAAATATAATCCTTTAAGTTAGTTACTGTGGCCTCTTTCTGGCTTTGATTCCTGTTTACCATTTTCTTTTAAAAGAAAACCCCTTTCTTCGTAGGTAAAGTCATGAAGCTGAGTACCAAAGCAGAAGAAGTTGCCACATTCTTTGCAAAAATGCTTGATCATGAGTACACTACAAAGGAGATCTTCAGGAAAAACTTTTTCAAGGACTGGAGGAAGGTATGCATGTTCCTGGCTGCAGCGACTGCGGGCACGGCCAGTGCCTCCTCAGCGCTGGGCAGTGAAAAGGGGCTGCTGTTCCATGCACACAAAAGTTGTCTTGAGGCAACTAAAAGCTGCTTCAGATCTTAGCTGTGAAGTTTCCCATTTTTCCTGTAGTTTCACCTGTCATAAATACCTTCCTAAACCAACAAAGTCATCTTCTCCCAGCCGAATGTGTCTGTTGTGGCATGATGGGGTGTAGCTGATCTGGCTGTTACGTGCCTTGTGGAAGAGCCAGCTTAATGTTAGAAGGAAACACCTTTCAAAGACCTAAAACTCAGAACTTCAGCTCAGTCATCTGCCATATGCAAACCTGTGGATCGGTTTGATGCCGTTTTCCTGGCTGGGTTGCTGGATTTTTCTCCCTATCCCTCAGCAGTCCCAGCCTGCTGGATGTGAGAGAGATTTTTAAAGTGGTGCAGCATTGCCCAGCACTTCCAGAGACTCCATAGGCTCTGCTTCTTGCCCTTTCCTCTTTGACCTCAGCTGGAGTGAGCCTGTGCAAGAATTTGGGGGTTCTGGGGGGGTTATTGGGAGGACCTGTCTGTTGGTCCTGTCTGAGCTGCCTGGGGCAGGGTAAGCTGTGCATGAGAACTCACTGTGGATGAAAACTTACAGCACTGCTTTCTTTCTTCAAGGAAATGACCTCTGAAGAGAAGAGCACTATCACCAGCCTCAGCAAGTGTGATTTCACCCACATGAGCCAGTATTTCAAAGCTCAGTCAGAAGCTAGGAAACAGATGTCCAAGGAGGAGAAACAGGTACCAGAGGGAATTCTAGGAGACTTCGTGATTCTTAGCTGGCTTGTAAACATCTTTGTGTAATCATCCCTCTGCCTGCCTTGCTGTTCATACCTCAGTGTTCTCACTTGCTTTCAGATTATTACTTTCATGTTAACTGTAGGAGTCTGTACTGTGCACCTCAGGTGGAGCAGAGCACTGTGTTTACAGCTGAGTCTTCATCCTGACTTGAAATGATATACTGATAGGGCTGATCCTGCTTAGGTAAATAAAGTTAAGTAAGTAACTGCTTAAGTAAAGTTAAGTAACTGCTTAAGTAAATAATGAGAATCAGAGCTGCTGCCTCCATGGGTTCCTTGGTCCCTGGACAATAATGAGCAGTGGAGACTCAGTTAAGGATAGATAAGGATGGTGGAAGAGATGCAGTAATGCCAGTAGTGAATAAAATAAGAGAAGAAATCTTAAACATCAGTTATTGCTGGGGATTTTTTAATAAAAAATGAACTTTATTATCCAGTAGCGTGGCTGTAGTGGCTTGTAGGGAGTGAATTATTATCTTTTGCAACGCTCTAGTAATTTTCCTTTGAATGAGGGCCCTGGTAGCTTGGAATTACGGCCTTTGGGGTTGGAGGAGTACCACCAGAATAGAGAGCCCATTTCTTACTGCTGTTTCCGTTTGATAAATGTGTTTTAGCCCTGTTACAATGGAGCAGAAGTGGCTTTTTCTGTTGGTGTCTTAGCTGGCGCAGCAGTGCTGTCTATGGGTCAGATGTTTTATTTTGAGCTGTAATGTTTTTATTTTTCCTTCTATATAATTAGAGTTCAGGCACAGAAGTATGCAGTGAAATCTCAGCACATTCTTTCTTAGGAGACTGCGTTCTGCTTATGAGACCATTTGCTGACACAGGCTTGACATGCAGCAGCCTGGAGACATTCCTCTGCCTGCTGCCCAATGCACATTTCAAACACAGAAGTCTTTTATACACAGTTTTTATACGTAAACAACAAGATGTGGAGCCTGGTGGATGCCAAATGCTCAATATAGAATATAAAGCAAGAGTACTGTGCTGGGGTTGCCCCTGTAGCTGTGCTATGTGGGTAGAGGTACATGCCTCTGTTGTGGCAGAATTCTAGTTGCCTTCACCAGCACTCATTTGTTTCCCTTAAATACAAGTTTTCAGAGAGTTTACACATATTCTTTCTCTTTTTCCAGTTTGTTTGTGCTGCTTGCATTTTATTAATGCTTTTCTGGCCAATCTGCTGCTCTGTGGCCAGTCTGGTGCATTTGCCATGATGGGGATCTGGTTTTGGGTTGGGTCTCCAGCATTACTGCAGTGCAACTATGGAAATTCTTTAAGTTTTGGTATTTAAAGGTGCATGTGGTGCTGTGTGTGCCTTACCTTTGCTCCTGGCTTTTTCCAGAAAATCAAAGAGGAGAACGAGCGGCTATTGAAGGAATATGGTTACTGTGTGATGGACAACCACAAGGAGAGGATTGCCAACTTCAAGATTGAACCCCCAGGTCTCTTCCGAGGTCGTGGGAACCATCCCAAGATGGGCATGTTGAAGAGACGCATCATGCCAGAAGACATCATCATCAACTGCAGCAAGTGAGCCCTGGGTGCTTCACACCCCGGCTTTGCTTCCTAGATAGGAGAGCTTGTGTTTCAGAACCCTGTCTAGGTTGATACTCAAGCGTGCAGAAATAGGGCTGCTGCTTGTTTGTTCTTCTATGGAGGAGAAACTGAGTGATACGAGCGAAGACTGAGCAAGGCAATCGTGGGTTTCATGTAGAACTTTGTCAACATATTTTCTTCCTCACGCCCACAGCCTACATCTGCTTAAGCTGCCTTTCCTGCTAGTATTTCCAGAAATTAACTTTATTCTAGATAGGTTGCCCTACTTTGTCTTCCTTGATGTTGGAGGCGAAGGTTTGGTGGGCTTCTCTGCAGTCTCTAGTCCAGATAAGTGTCCACACAAATCAAAGCTGGTCCTAGCAAAGTGTGTGCCACCTCTAGTATACTTCTTCAGCAGGTACATGTTGGTAGCAGTTACATTCCTTATTTTTGATTATTCATTTTCATTCACTTGGTTTCCTGATGGTGGAAATACGTACTTATGTTCCCTCTGTTTCTTTCCCTGCGCTTTCTTTTTGTGATTCTATTCTTTTTCTGTTTTGATGCTGGTGGGAATTTCTTTAAAAAGTTTTTGTTTTCTGTTTTCTAATTCTCTGTAGGGATTCCAAGATCCCTGCCCCTCCACCAGGACACAAATGGAAGGAGGTCCGGCATGATAACAAGGTTACCTGGCTGGTGTCGTGGACTGAGAACATCCAAGGCTCTATCAAATACATCATGTTGAACCCTAGCTCAAGAATTAAGGTAAAGATCTAGTTAAAAATAAAAAAAAAAAACAAAACAGTCTTCTTGGTCATGTCTCCAAGAAGCAAATGTAGCTCCGGGTTAGGAGAGAGATAGGAGGTAAAGCTGCCTTGCTGTGTCATCCCACAGTGATGAAAAAACAGAAGGAAAGCTTCTGTGCTTCTGCTCCTTCTTGCAAAGAGAAATACAGGTACTACTCAACAGAGCTTGTGAAATCTGGAAAATGTCTTTTTTCCATTGTGTCATTCCTAGAAGGAATCCTTTAACCAGTGTAAACCTAAAAGAAAGCAATTTATCCAAGAACAGACTTGCTCTCGTGGATTTTTTACCTACTTTTGGCTTTAACTTCCCCTGCCTTTTCATGTAGTGAAGTCACAACCATGGGTTGTTAATTGGTTGTTTGTGAAATTAAAAACCTGGCCAGGCTCCTGGCTGAGAAGGCTGGTAAGGAAAGAAAACAAACCCTGCTGTGGGAGCAAATAACCGGCCCATAACAAATAACAAGTCCATAAAAGCAAGGATTTAAGCTCTTCTCATCAAGTCTTTTTTCCTGGGTTGGAAACAAGGAGTTTGTCCTACAAGTGGGGGTGGAGGGGGGTGAGGAAATCTCTGTTCCTTGTGAATTCCTGCCCTCTTTTTGCCATGGCTTGAATATATAATAATGATGCTGAACTGTTGATGTTGCTTTTACCTTTTATGGGTGTTTAATTACACAGCTGAAAGAACATAAGTGTCATCTGAATAAAGCAGAGGAAGCCATTTCTGTGTGGAGAGGCAGGGAAGACATAGCTTTTGTGTGTCTGCAGTTGCTTCCGTGGAAGCATTTAATATGCTGGCAGTGTGAATGACCCACAGCTGTGCGGCAGCACGGCGTGAAGCTGAGCTGCTCGGCAGCACCACTCCCAGTTTCTGTGCAGTGGGAGCCTGTGCACACACAGCCTTGCCGAGCCTGGAGCTGCGCACTGGGACGGGCCCTCTGCCTGCTCTCCCGTGCTGACGCTGCTCCAACCCATCCCTGCAGGGTGAGAAGGACTGGCAGAAGTACGAGACAGCCCGGAGGTTGAAGAAGTGTGTAGATAAAATCCGAAATCAGTACCGAGAAGACTGGAAATCCAAAGAGATGAAAGTGCGGCAGAGGGCAGTGGCACTGTACTTCATTGATAAGGTGAGGCGCTTCCCCAGCACAGCCCTCCCTTTCCTGTCCTGCTGGGACTGCCTGGGAATGCTGTGTGCTCGTCTCCAAGGCACAACTGAGCCCAGTTACTGAGGTATCCTGAGACTTCCTGGAGGGCAGGCTCCCGTCTCCTTTTCCTTCCCAATACCTGGAATCCAGAGCAATAACCTATTGTACTGAACGTGGCTATTTCAGGCAGCATTGTTTAGTTCAGGCAAAATTCACAGCCTGGTTCCAGAATCGCCCAGTTGGATTACTGGGAAGTTTTATGTGGGCCTTTTGTCTCCAGCTGTTTCAGTTTTCCTGCTGGGAATTTCTGCTGGTTTGTCACCTCTTTACTATGAGGTTGCAGTAGTGAGGTTTTGTAATTATGCTAATTTTTTCACTACAGCGTAAAGAAAACTGCAGTTGTGTTGATGCATTTAAAGCAACATAAAACCAGTTCCCAGAGAGCTGTTCCCTGGTAGCATATGGTGTCTTGACCAACTAAATTAACAGGTTTTGTTCAAAATGGTTTGATGTAAACCAGGGAGCTCTGATGTGAATAATTGTGGTTTCGTATGAACACTGAAGACTTTTTTTTTTTCCCAAAAACTAGAAATTGGTTTAGCCAGTCCTGTTAAAATACGTGTTTTTACACAGCCAAGTGTAGCCTCTAGATAATTTATATAACCTATAAGCTATTTGAAGTGAATAAGTAGGCTCATGGAAGATGAAGAACTGAACTGTATGATTTGTCTCAAGCAGAGTTCACATGGAAGTCACTTTGAGTTTTAAAAAATACCATACTTTTTGAAGTGAACTTCCATTAGTCAGAACTGTCTCACAGTTTGAATTACATAATGAGCAAAAGTTGGTAAAACATTTTGGCTTGAACTCTTTAAAAAAGGAGATCTTCTCCTCTGGACACTGCTGATTCTAGGCCAGAGTCTGAGAGCATCTGTTTGCAGCATCTGTGTTCTGGAGGTGGTTTGAATTCCTTAACCTCTCTTGTCTTGACATCAATGTAGCTTGCCCTGAGAGCTGGTAATGAAAAAGAAGAAGGAGAGACAGCTGACACGGTGGGCTGCTGCTCTCTGAGGGTAGAGCACATCAAGCTGCATCCTGAACTGGACGGCCAGGAATACGTGGTGGAGTTCGACTTCCTCGGGAAAGACTCCATCCGATACTACAACAAAGTCCCTGTGGAGAAGAGGGTAAGGCACCTGCACAAGCACCTCCACAGCCTGAACTGCACACAAGTGTGGCCAGCACAGTTTGATGCCAGTAGCAGGTTGCTCTGTCACTGGTCAGATTCCCAGCCAGAAAATCAGTCCGTTAATGTTACACCTCGTTATTGTCAGTGCTGTGGAACAGGAGCTGACACAGCCCAGCAGACGAGATGTTTGAACATCTTACTGTTCTTCCCTGCGGTCTCAGTGTGAAGAGTTGGCATAACATGATTGTGCCAGCCCTGTTGGAAGAGTTTCTTGGGTCCCATTCTGGTCAGCAGAGTTGGTTTTGTCACTTGGAGATGGTAGAGTTGTAGGCCCATGTGACAAATAACAGCATAACAGGTTCTGAAACACCATGTGCCAGCGCTGTTAGAGCAGCAGTTTGACTTGGGCCTCGACATTTCTGTGACAGTGCTTGGGTTCATGTTGGAGCTGAGCCCACAGGGAGGTAGGGAGCAAATAACCAGCCCATAACAAAAAACAAGTCCATAAAAGATCAAGATCACCTCTTGATCTCAGGTGCCCCAGAGCCTATGGAGTAGGTGCACTGATACCTCTGGCCTCTGAACCTGGATATCTACCAGCCAAGACTTACTTCTTGTGTCCTGTCAATTCTTTTATCTCTTTGTCATCCACCAATTTCAAATTTGCTGTGAGCTTGGCCTCAGTCCAGAATAAATTCCCATCCAGCAGTGTGAACCTGGAGATAACTATCCAAAAAGACTTATTTTTGTGGGTGTAACAGCTCTACATCTGGCCCACAGCTCTGCAGTGAGCACAGTATATTCGGTGCCCCATGTGTAATGCTGTGGTAATTGTAACAACAGTCAGCAGTAAATGTTGGGCTCTTGAGGAGCAAAACAACTGAAAAAAATCGAACTACAGCTCCTCTAGAAATTAATGTGCTGGAATTCTCACTTCCTTGTTTAAAGAAAAAACATTTTTTTCTGTTTAAATTTATTGGTGTTGGCATCTCTTGGTGTCTCTTCAGTGCTTACAACGGGGAATTGATTATTGTGGAACTGGGAATCTTTGTATATTGGGTGTCTATAGAAGAATGTGTGTTGTTGAGAAGCTGGGGATTTGGAGCATGCAGAGCTGGGATTTGTGGTCTCTTTTATAATCAGAGATGCTTTGATTATTCTCCTTACCCCAGTGAGACTTGTTTGGGATGCAACTGTGTGAGACAATGCAGCAGTGAGAAGGGCTGGTTTCTGATAGCTGGACTCCATGGGAAATGGCCGTGGGGTCTCTTCGGCTGGAGTAAAGATGGAGAGTAAGAAAAGGGCAGTAGCTTTTCTTCCTCTGGGGGTCTCTCCCTCTGTTAGGCAGCTAAGCCAGAGCAGTCAGGTTTCCTGCAATTTTGATCTAAAGGATGAGGATAAGGGCACTGAATGCTCAGGACTCCCGTTGCTGGGGAGGAAGCTGTGACACGGGCATTGCAGTGAGAGGTGGTCTTTGCCTGCTGGGAAGTAACATCCAGCATCATCACTGTTCCCTGAGAACAGTTTAACTGGCTCCCTGGCAGTATTGCTTCCATGCATCTTACTACTGCCCAGCACTGTCTGCTCTGTGTGCCTGAAGCTCCTGGTTTTCTTTTCCTGCAGGTGTTTAAGAACCTTCAGCTGTTCATGGAGAACAAGCAGCCTGAGGATGACCTCTTTGACCGCCTCAATGTAAGCACACAGTTCATGGTGAGGGTGTTGGAGCACCATGAACAGGCTCCCTCTGCCCCAGGCAGTAACAGCTGCTCTGTTCCAGCAACTGTCAGTGGAAGTTTTCTTCCAGAGCAGCCTAAAAGCAGTGAGAGATTGTTTCAGTGTGGTGTCTCTCTTGTCCACTGTGCCCACAGGTTCCCAAAGCAATGGGCCTTGGTCCTGATGAGCCTAGCTCTGACCTGGGGAGGTTTTTTCAGAGTTCAGAGATGATGAATGTGTGAGGTGACAAATTTTCAGATGCCATCCCCATCTGCACATTTGGCTCTCTGGGAGCACTGTGGTGGTTCAGGCACATTTAAGAGTTACTGGAAACCAAGGCTTCCACAACAAAGAAATCTTTTTTAGCCACTTGTGGTACTTGTTGGTTCTTTGTTCACTTCTCCTGTGGTTTCAGTAATGTTGTGGCTATTCTGTTGTGGTCAGGTCTGAGCACAGCAGGCTCCAGTCATGAGCTGTGGGTCCAGAGATGTTACAGATGCTGTGGTCAGTTCTGTGCTGACTGTCGTCTCCTTTCTGCTTCTTTAGACCAGTATCTTAAATAAACACCTTCAAGACCTTATGGAGGGACTGACAGCCAAGGTATTCCGTACTTACAATGCCTCCATCACGCTACAGCAGCAGCTCAAGGAGCTCACTAATCGTAAGTCTTGTCCCTGAAACTGCGAGGGGAACCGATCTTACCCTGCAATACAGACCTGGCTTCCTTGGCTGGGCCACAAATCATACATCTATTCACCACTTCCTCATTGCATTTTCCCCAGGGCAGCTGGGACCCAGCTGAGCTCTTTTGGGGTAGTTGAGCAGCCCATCACTGGGGCAGGGAAGAGCTGACTTGTGAGCACACCAGGGTGTCCCTGCTAGGTTATGCCTGTCCCTTACCAAATCTACTTGCTTTCTGTGAATTGTAAGGGGCTGTAGATGACAGGCAAGGCAGATGCATCTCTAACAGCCCCATGTTTCTTGGCTGCTCATTCACAATCTCTGTAAGCACTGCTGGCTTGCACTTTGCAGCTTTACGAAGTGGGCACATTGGATCCGTGAAGCCCAGTGGTGTCCTGGGCACTATGGGCCTGCTGTCCTCTGCTCTGAGCGTGGCTGTGCTTCCCCTCTCTTGAGCTGACACATGGTGTCGATGGTGATGAGTAAAAATCCTGCCAGAAGGAGATCGGGCCTGGCATGGATGTGGTCGGGCTCCTGGGGCTGTAATTCATGTGTGGTGTTGAGACTGGCCCGTGGCAGGGGAGGGTCGCGTCGGTTCTGTGGGCACTGGGGCACGGGCTGGGGCTGCACACCCTGGAGAGCCCACACGCTCACCACTTTGCTGTCCTTCCCAGCCGACGACAACATCCCAGCGAAGATCCTCTCCTATAACCGTGCCAACAGAGCCGTGGCCATTTTGTGTAACCACCAGAGAGCTCCGCCCAAAACCTTTGAGAAGTCCATGATGAACCTGCAGAGCAAGGTACCTCCCCCCTGCCAGCCCGGGGGTCGGGGCAGGGCTCCACGTCCTGTGTCTTGGGAGTTAGGATTCCTTTCACTTGGGGTGAAGTGGAAGCAGAGCCTGCTTTTCCCTGTCAGGATTTGGGTAGTGCTGCATCAGAGATGGGCCTGCTTGGAGAGGAGCAGTGAGCTGGAAGGGACTGTGTGAGTTGTCTTTTGTTTGTAAAGAACAAGACCAGACCCTTTTTCTGCCCTTCATCCCATAGCTGTGTGTTCTGCTGCCATTGAAATTCCAAAGCAGCTGTCTGTAGCTCCGATCTGTGTCCCCTAAAGAACCTGGAGTGGGCATCCACCCCTGTTGTGTGCATCTCAGGCCACTGTCAGTGTGCACATAGTACATTATGCCCCTCTGACTCGACCTCTTCCTTTGCAGATTGTTTCTGGTGAAGGCCATGAGGTCCAAAGGGGTTAGGTCTGTTCCTGGTCTGGCTTTAGAATAACCTTCACAACAAGGAGTTCTGGTTTGGCACTGCAGTGTCCCCTGCTTCCATAACACCTAACATGGCTGCCTCCGCCCTAGATCCTAGAGCTTGGGGAATGGTTGAACAGGGGCTGCAAAATGCTAAATCTCCCTGAATCCTAAACTTACTGGGGAAGAACTGCCTGAAGCCTTAACACCTTTCAGCGTGTAGGATTTGGGGCTGATTCCTGCTGAGGGAACAGGGATCATCCTTCCGTGTTGCCATGAGAGATCCTGGCAGGATACAGAGAAGGCAGACAAGCTGCCTGGAGGGGCTGTTGGCCAGGCCAGAACAAGCCAATTCCTTTGCCTGCTGGGTTGTAGCTGCGTTAGGAAGCTCCCAGCACCATCTTGTCTTGGGCAGCGAGGGGGGCCCTGGGGGATCTCTCCCCGCCCTGGGGGATCTCTCCCCACCCTGGGCTGTGCAGCAGTGAAAGGCCAACGGCCTCACTGTTCTGCAGGACTGGCTCTGACCCCTGGTAGATTCTGAACACAGTCACAAACTCACTCCCTGGTCATGCTGCCCAGGGGTGTCTGCCACAGCTGTCAGCAGCTCGTTCACAGCGCTGCTGTCTGGTTTTGCCTCTCCTAGATTGATGCCAAGAAGGAGCAATTAGCTGATGCCAGGAGGGAACTGAAAAGCGCCAAAGCTGATGCCAAGGTCCGGAGGGATGAGAAATCTAAAAAGTAAGGCTGGTGTTTGCAATGCTCCCGGAAGGGGTCCTTCTCCCTGTATTCCATTTTCCTGGCCTGTGATTTGGGAAGGCCATCTTTCCCCTCTTTCTTCTGTGCATGAAGAAATGGCCACCCGAGGGCTGGTCTGACGCTGCGGGTCCTGACGTGGTCACTCGTGCCCAGCCCTCCGAGCTGAGCCCCCCCAGAGCTCACCCACCCCAGAGCTGCCCAGTGACCCAGTGTGCAGCACTGCTGTCTGACTGGGGAGCCAGGACTTACACAGTTAATGCACAGGCACCTCTCTGAGTTCCACTCTCTCCGTGGGAAGCCCACGGAGCAGACGATGTGCTCCGTGTGAGCTCGGCAGAGCAGCCCCAGGGGTGCTGAGTTATGGGAGTCTGAAAGCAGGATCACAGCGTGACTGTTCCTGAGGGATAGATGGGCTGCTTTGGGAGTGGGTGTAGCATCAGAACAGTTCAGGCTGTTGCTTCCAACCTTTTAAAACAAAACTGCTGCTTAAGATTCCTGCTCTACCTCCTCAAAAATGTCAGTTCTTAATTGCATGTGCTGAGTGTTTTGTGTCACCGTCTGTGCTGACACAGCTGCCCTGTGTGGTTGGTGGCATTGCTTACCTTGAGCAGAGTCCCTTTGGGATCCCACAGTGCTGGCAGGGCTTTAGGAGTTCAGTGATTTGTTCTTTCCCACCCCAGGACGGTGGAGAGCAAGAAGAAAGCAGTGCAGAGGATTGAGGAGCAACTGATGAAGCTGGAGGTTCAGGCTACAGATAGGGAGGAGAACAAGCAGATCGCTTTGGGCACCTCCAAACTCAACTATCTGGACCCCAGGATCTCTGTTGCTTGGTAAGCACCTGCCTGGGGTGTGCTGGGGTGATGCCCTCCACCCCTTCACTTGTCATGTCCCCCACGAAGCAGGTGAGGGCTGTGGCCAAGGGCAGTGTCTCTGGCCTTCCCTGTCACCTCCAGCTCTAACAGCGTCTCCTCTCCTGCAGGTGTAAGAAGTGGGGAATTCCTATAGAGAAGATTTATAACAAAACCCAACGAGAGAAATTCGCCTGGGCTATCGACATGGCAGAGGAAGACTATGAGTTTTAACCTGTTTTTATTGAGCTGAATTTTATGGGAAAAGGGAGTAGCCTGGTTTTTAGGGAGATTGATAAACTGTGAGCCTTACTTGTCCTTGGATGCTGGGGAAGGGGGAGGAAAGGGGCAAGTGAGCATCAGATAAAACAGCCAACATCTTGCAGAAAGCATAACCTGGAAATATCCTAAAGGAGCTGAGCCAGTTGTCCTATGGACAACTTATTTAAAAATGTTTCAGAGATCCAAATTCTAGCTGTCTGGTTTGTGTGGTTTTTCTCTTGAGGCAGGGCAAGTGGATGGGGGATTTGTCAACCTTCCGCCAGGCAAATTCACCATCACACTGAGAGCGTGGGAATCTTTAGCTACTGTATACAAAATCCAATTATATTGGTGCGTTTTTACAGTTAGGGTTTTGCAATAACTTCTATATTTTAATAGAAAATGGACTCCTTAACCCCTGCCCTTCCCCTCCCCCTCCCGCCCCATTTCAGAATTTAACAAAGAAACAAAATTTAAGGAACCCAACGCACCTGTTACAGCTGTCACTATAGTCATGGAAATACCCAGATCTTTTTCAATTTGTCACTTGAAACAGTCGTGGCATTGGAACATGAATTACAAATATCCACCACATTTGTTCAGAGCAAATTCTGATGGGAAATCGGCCTCCTGACTTGAGTGTTCCTTTTTTTAAATGTGAATTTTTATTTCTTTTAATTATTTTAAAATATTTAAACAGTTTTTTCTTTCTTTCTTGATCTTAAAGATCGTGTAGATTTGGGGAGCGGGTGGGGGGAGGGGGCCGTGTGATGGGGAGACGCGTGTGGAATTTGAGGACAAGTGAAATTGGAAACAAATGACATTCCCATCACCCTTTGTTCTGAACATGCTCTGTACACTTCCAGAATTATCTACTTTTTAGGTTTGTCAGACTGTTTTACCTTTTTCCCCCTTTTTTTCTAAGCCCCATTCCCCTCTTTTACTTGAAAGATTTTATTGTGTAAAAAGAAGTTTCACAGGTCAATGAATTTCGAGGGAAATGAGCATTGGTCCAAAAAAGGAAAATAATCAAGATTTTAGGGCTTTTATTTTTTTCTTTTGTAATTGTGTAAAAAAATTTTAAAAAATTAAAAAGCAGAATTTTAATGTGAAACCTTTTTTTGCTATAATCATTAGTCTTAGAGGCATTGTTAGCGTTAGTGTGTGTGCAAGACCATTTCCTGCAGCCTTTCCTCAACAAGTATCTTCTATTTTTATCATGAATTCCCTTTTAATCAACTGTAGGTTATTTAAAATAAATTCCTACAACTTAACTGAGTGTTGGTGTCTGTGTGTTCTTTCCCCCCCGGCCCTGGGCTGGGAGGTCCCCGTGGTTGCTGTGCTGGGGCAGGGGCTGGGCCGGGCGCTGTGTCGTACAGCAGAGGATGCTGAGGCCAGGGCAAGGGCCAGGTGGGTTGGGATTGACCCAGTCGTCGTGTCCTCATCAGGGTTTTGTTGAGAACAGTTTATGATGGGTTTGTGATGCCAGGGGTCTGAAATGCATCACCTGGCCGTGGCTCTGGGAAGGGATGACGCTTTCCACAGCTGCTAAAGCCGCCCTTGTTTCTCAAGCAGCTCTCAGAGCTGTTTGTGTGGATCCAGGGGCTCTGTGGAAGGTTGTGTGGTCGTGGAGCCAGATCCTCAGTGAGACACGTCTGGGAAGGGCAGGAGGCTGGGCAAGGACATGGACGGTGACTGATGGGTGCCTCCATCTCCTTGGCGCTGAGAGCAGCCCAGGCCTGGTGTTCCTTCGGATCATGGAGCACACATGGGCCCTGGCTCCTCCACAAGGACCTCCCGGTGACCCCAGTGCTGGGGGTGGGCTCCCAAACCCCCGAGGGTGGCTGAGCCAGCTGAGCAGCCTCTGGGCAGCCAGCCCTGAGCAGGGCTTCCTGCTGCCCGCTGCGCTCTTTGAGGCGCTTTGTTGTGGCTGCACAAACTCGCAGTTTGGCAGCGGTTGCCATTTACTCTCTGGGGCCTTTCCAAGGTGCAGCCGAGAAAATGCCAGCGGAGAGGGAAAGGGGCTCATTGTGCTCCCGACCTGCCCATGCCTGGAACAATGCAGCCTGTAAAAATATCCTTTCTATTTATACAGCCTCAGACCTGGCCGAATTAAATTCCCATACCCTGCACCGCTGAACAGGGAAATGCTGAATGGAGTGGGAAGGGATGTGCTCCCACAGAAGGGATCTCCCACCCCAGCGTCGCTGCTGGCAGATCCGCTTTCTCCCTGGGCATGGCAGAGTGCCCTGGCCGGGCCTGGAGGTGTGAGGCCAGGCTGATGTCCCGGGCTGGAGCGCGCTGTGCCTCTCCCTGTCAGCAAGGAAAAGTATGTTAGTGCAAAACCTGCCCTTGGAAATGTGCCTGGCTCCCTCTGGACACCGGGGAGCTCAGACACTCATCCCCTGCTGCCCCTGGCCCGGGCAAGGACCCGAGGAGGGTTTAATCTGTGATTTTGCCTGTGGCACAGCAGGGTGAGGACCACACACCCCACACTTTCCATGGACAATTCCCAGACCCCATTGACTCACTGTGCAAACAGGGAAATGGCCACGAATGTGCCACGTCCCGTTTTGCATCCCACTGCTGCAGTGCCCGTCCTCGCCTGGCCCAGTGCCACCACCCCAGTCCTGTTTTCCTGCCCCACGACAAGGCGTGGGTCTGGCAGTCAGGGAAACCGAGGCAGTGGTGACGTGGCCAGAGGAGGGGGCAAAATGTAGGTTGAAACTGGATCTTGTGCATTGTGAGCCCATGGACAGCCAAGGGGAGACTGCAAACCCTGCAGGATGCAGCCCCATCCCCCCTGAAGTCTTACAGGATTCCAGGGTTGGAAATTGAAACCAGGTGAATCCAGGATATTAAAAAAGCCTGTGCTCCCCGTGCAACATGAGGGAGCGGGGACAGGGAGCCTGGAGCTGCAGTGGGTTTCCCATCAGGTGCCGATTGTAATCCGGAGGGATCTTGCAGTGCCTGCAAGGGGTAAGAGGGTGCGGGGGGAGGCAGCCCTGCCCTGCCTGCGGGCACAGCTTTTCCCAGCTCCTCGGAGAGTGTGCGGCACGGGGCGGGAGCCGCGCCAGCATCCGCAGCAGCTCCACAGCCCCGGGCGGGTCTGCTTTCCATCCCCGGCAAACGCTGCTCTGCGTCTGCCAACACCAGCCCGGGCAGGAGGTGACTCTGCACCGCGTTCCCTGCTGGCTTTCCAGATCCTGCTGCCTGCAGCACCGGGGAAGCTCTTCCCCGATGGTGGTTTTCTCGGGCCACAGACTGATGTCACGTTTACCCACCCCAGGCAGTGCAGAGCAGGCAGGAATGAATAAATAACCTTGAGTGGGGCACCTCTCCCAGGGGTTGCAAGATGCCAAGCACCCCTTGCTTGGATGAGGATCGGGCACCTTCTCTCAATCCACGGTCCCCAGGGCAGGAGAGAGACGTGTCCATTCCCAGACATTAGTGTCAAGGGGATACTGGGCTGCAGGGACCCCCACACTTGCCTGTGGGGTGGCCTCAGAGTGCCCTTGCCCTGGATTTTGCTCCCCAGCCCTCAAGCATGGCCAGAGGCTGTCCTTAAGCCAGAGGTCACCTGGCTGTTAGCCTGTTCCTGGTGGGAGGATGCAGCTGCTCCATGAATCCTGCAGGATATGGGGGGTGGCATCCCGTGATTTGGAACTGTGAAGGGGGAAGGTGCTGGGGCCACTCTGAGGAGGAAATCTCCTTTTCCCCAAAGGTGTTTGCAAGGGGGGGGATTGCAGAATCCCCAGCCCCTCACAGCCACACAATGAACACAATCCAGGGAATTAAAAATAGGAATGTTGGGGAAGTTTTTGCTGCCCTGAGAAGTGGAGGATGACTGCCCACAGCCTGGCAGATACAGGAGCTGGGACCACCAAACAGGGCTGGCAGGCAGCAGGCACGCAAAGGTGGTTTCATGTGCTGCCAAATGAAATGATGATATTCCTTGGTGTGCAGCATCTTGGACATGGAGAGCTAATGCAAGGCTAAAAGGTGATTAGTCAAACCTGGAGAAGAAAATATATCCATTGCAGACACCTCCTTGCAAACCACATCCTGCACGCAGCAGCCCCAGCCAGGCAGCGCTCCGGAGCTGGGGACACGTTGTGCCGGGTGCTCTCCTTCAGCACAACAGGCAGGATTTGGGAGTGAGGCTGTTACCTTTTCTGCTTCTTCGAAGGCCGCGCTCCCTTCTCAGGTTTTGCCCTCAAAAACAAGGGTGTGCCCATAATGCTCAGCTATTTTAAGACCACTGGGAGCCGGCTGCTTCCTGCCGGTCCCGAGTGAGGCCATTCCACAAGCCCTGAGCGACTTCCACGGTGGCTCACCCCGGAGAGAATGTGTTTGAGACTCCTGTGCCAACGCCCAGAACAGGCTCCAGTGGCTCTGGCTCAGCTGAGCACGTCCTCAGCGTCCTGTCAGCCCTTACAGGGCTGTGGTACACTGCTCGTTTCTATCAGGGCAGGTTTAGGTTCTTACCCTGGTGTGTCCTTGCCTTTTTGCTGCCCAGACACTGGGTGGGATCCTAAACAACCTTGTAGGGCTCCTCGTGTGTGTGCAGGTGTATGCTCCAGCATGTCCCTTTGGAGGCGAGTGAAGCAGCAAGGACAGAGGGAGCTCCTAATATGTGGGGTGCACTTGGGGATGATGCCCCTTCCAGGCCCAGCCACAAGCTGGGGTATGAGATAAGGGCTGCTCAGCACAGGCTGCCTTGCCCTGGGCCTGCAGACACGTGTGTACGTATGTGTGTGTATATATTGTACACATACACATATATCATATACCTGTGCATTTCTATGTGGGGTACATGCCCTCCAGCCTCACCTGCAGCAGGGCCGTGCTTGCCCTTGGCAGTCATCACCTCTTGGGGTTGGAGATGCCACTGGGCTCTGTCCCCAGCCCGGGACACCTGAGTGCCCATCACGTCCTGGGGTGTCCTGATGGGTGGAGGGCACAGGGAGGAAGGCCAGTGGCACGCAGAAAGGGAAACTGCGGGCTTAACCACATGAATGAAGCAAACTGAAACGCTTCCCAACTCAACCACTTACCCCCTCACTAACTCTGCTTTTGTGCGGTCTCCAGCCGGGGCCAGAGAGGGGCTGAAAACTGCCCAGAGACCCACGGCTCCCTACACGTCCCCCAGGGCGAGGATGCCGCAGGCTGCCCTGCAAGCCCCATCCCGCTTTCCATGCAGCACGGATCCAGCTGGGATCTATGCGGAGGAAACTGCAAACAGACGGGGCTCCATGGGGAAGCCACACCATGGCGCCAGCGGCAGCCACACCGAGGGGTCTGTCCCCAGCAAAGGCCACCAGGATGCAGAGCTGGGGCCCCCCGCTGCTGTGGGTGCCGGGGCCCCACGCCGTCCTGCGCCGGGGCTGAGCGGCACACCAGGGACCTGTGAGCCCCGCATGCGGGGTGCAGGGTGGCACCCCAAGGGTGCTCAGGGTGCAGGGCACCCCAAGGGTGCTCAGGGTGCAGGGCACTCCGGCACCCGGGTGTGCCATGGGCTGCAGGGCACCCGGGTACCCCAGGCGTGCGGGGGGGTCTGCAGCACGGGCAAGCGGGGGCCACACTGCCCCCTGCCCACGCGGGCCACCCCGCGGGGGTGCTCTGTCACCCCGAGGCCCCGCATTCCCATCACCCCGCTCCGTGCCCCCCGCAGACGCCCCGCGCTGCGCGTCCCTCGCCCGCCCCCGGCGCGGAGCCCGCCCCGCCCGCGCCCCCGCC
>VZRE01013664.1:444149-470990 GCA_013396775.1 Cephalopterus ornatus | reverse complement strand
GGGGGAGCCCGGCGGGGAGCGGGGCGAGAGGGGCTGCGGTCCCTCGGGGCGATGGGTGCGGGGCCGGAGCCGCCGTTCGGGGAGCGGCGGGGGCTGGATGGCGAGGAGGAAGGGGGGGAATGGAAAATAATTAACTCCGGGCCTCTCCGTGCTCAGTATCTGCCCGCGGGCAGCCCGGGGGGCGCAGCGGGGTCCGGGTCCCAGCCCGGGGCCGGCCCCGGCCGCACGATGTGCGGGGGATGCGCGGGCCGGTACCGCCACTGCCCCCGCCCAGCGCCGCCTCCCAACTTTCCGCATCCTTCTTCGGCACCGAACTTCCCCTGGGATAAACGAGGTGTTTTCCCGGGTGGTGCCTTGGCTAACAGCACCCAGAAGCCGTAGGGAGCCTCGGAAGGAGGCAGGGATGGTGTGAGCCCTTTCGCGGTTGCACCTCGGAGCAACAGATGAGATGGAACGGAAAAGGCAAAAAGTAGGAAAACCAACCCAAAATATTGTAGTTCCGTCCTCTTCCGCGTTCCCCTCCGCACATCTGCCCGGGGGTGATGGCACGGGGCGAGGTGAGCGTGGGGCCGGTCCCGCACCCCCTCCTTGGAGCGGGTGCTGTTACGGCAGCACCGCGGTGGCTGCAGGATGGGGACCTCTGGAATGAGGGAGGCAGAGGAAAGGGTGCGTGAGAAACCTGAGTGTCAAACCACAAAGACGGGTGGGAAAGGGGGAGAGAGCAGGGATGTCCCGCACTGGGAATCTTTAACCTCGGTGTTGGTTTTCCAGGTTGCTGGTCTTTCTCTTAAACGGCCCTTCCCACGCCCACGTGCACTAGAGCAGGGACAGGATGAGGGCTCTGTTTGGGGCTGGAGGTGAGGAAGAGGGGATGTGAATGAAGGAAATGTGATGTAAGTGCTGGCACTGGCGTTCCCTGTGCTGAGGGGTGTGACTGGGGCACAGCGAGGCCAAGGAGGGCTTGTCCTCTCTCCTGGCAAGTGCTGCTGGCCCAGGGTGGAAATGTGGGATGCTGTTAGTACCAGGGACTCCAGTGAGGGAAGGATGTGGAGATGATGGCCGTGTCTCTGTGGCAGGACCACAAAATGCTGGTGCTTCCAGTCTGGGGCTTTTGTTTGCCCTAAGACCCTTGGAGTCCTCTACCTTGTGCCCAGTGGTGTATCCAGACAGGTTCTGGAGGGAGCCTTGGGCTCCTTTAGCATCACCAGGACGTGAAGCTCCCCCATCCCTTTCCCAGAATGGCCTCTGGGAGCAATGAGGCAGTGGGAGAGGGAGGAGAGAGTGGCAGTCTATTGTCCCTGGCCTTAAGTTGTTCTTAAACTAAAGCACAGCAAACGTGGCTTGTGCTGGGGAGTTTCTGGCAGAGTCTGCAGACCACATGTGCCCATGGGCTCTGGGTTCCCTCTGTGTGCCTCCCAACACATGTGGTGTTCCCACAGTGTGTGTGACCCTCCCAAGGAGAAAGGTGAGCCAAGCTGGAGACAGAGGACATCAGCCTGCAGAGCTGCCATGCCTTCAGCCCCATCTCTCTGATGCTGGATGCGCTCTCCATGACCTCCTCTCTGCACCTGAGTATCTCAGCCTGTCCTCAGTCCCCTTCTCAGGTGTCACCCAACACCCTGAGGAGCACCCATCCCCTTGCCCCTCTTCCCTTGCAGGGCTGAGGAGCAGAGCTTTGCTTTAACACTTCCTGGACAGAAGTGTGGGAGCTCTAGGTGGAAATATCAACTTGTGTACACAAATAGTGACTGTGTATCTAGGCAGGCAAGGCAAAGCCACGGGATCGATGGCCAGCAGTACTAGGTTCTTGGCCAGCTTTCCTATTTTTATCTGGATGTGCTTTCTGGGCAGAAAAAGGATTCCTGGGAAAAGCCAGGTGTGTGACAGCTCCACTTCGTGTGGCAAATACACTGATGTATTCCCCTCCTGGCTCATCCCCTTGGAATAGCATCTCCACTGGACAAAGTCTGGGGGTTTTCAGGTCAAAAACTGGGTGTGTGATGTTGATGGGTCTGTAACGGATGTTTATGTGTTTCTTGAGACATGGAGACCACCAGGGAGCTTCAGACCACCCTGGATACAAGTTAGTTGTCTAAGTAGGAGTGATCCCGGTTTTTTATCCATTTCAGAACGGGTGGGTATCCACAGTGTGTCACGCTCGGGGCACATCTGTGTGATGGGCCATGTACAGGAGAGGTGTCTGTCTCTGTGAACACCAAGCACAGAGGATCTGTTCTCCTTCCTCTGTGCCTGGTGGGCTGTGCAGAAAGGAGATGTGTGTTTGTCCTAGGTCAGGGTGGGCAGTGCTGGGGGACTTGGCTCCCTGACTGACCCTGTTGGGAAGAGCACAACCCCAGGTGGGTGCAGCCCGGGGAGGGGTCATCACTGTGGGAGATGTCACGGAGCAGTTGTCACCTCAGGATCTGCACGTGCTGGTCTGTCAATACTTCTGATCTCTCCACTGGTCACACTGCTTTGCCTAGAGCTGATGGGCCATCCTTTATTTCAAGTTACTTTTTGAAGCACGCAGGGTCTGAGCTGTTCTCTGGAAGGAACTTTTGGCACCTAAGGACAAGGCCCTTCATGTGCATCATCGTCTCCTAACAGCGGGGAGGTTGGGCCAGGGGGATGCTGACTGGGGAGGAGGTTGTGTAGGATGGCACTTGGGGATATGGTTTAGTGGTGGACCCAGCAGTGCTGGGTAAATGGTTGGACTCGATGGTCTTAAAGGTCTTGGGTGCCCGTGAGCTGGGAGGTGCTGGGGTGCCGAGAGGGGGGAGCCCTTGCTGGTGTGACAGCGTTCTCGTGGTGCCCTGCTTTGTGACCCTTGTGTAGGGCTTTGTGAGCGCTGCATAAAGAGTGACCTTTGTGTGTTGATGGTCGGCGTGTGTCCCCCTCGTCTCCCCTCCGTGAGCGGCTCCGGGGCACGGCCGGGCCTCCAGCCAGCTGGGCTCCCCGATGACGAGCCTCTTCTCGTGGACAGGACCCGCTGCCTGCTCTTCGTTAAGCTCTTCATCCTGCTCCAGAGCGCTGAGGCTCTCCATGAGCTGGGGGCTGGGGAGGAGGAGGGGGAAGAAGCTTCGCTGTGCGGGAAGCCTTTCCTTTTGGAAAGCGGTCGCCTCCTTTCCCTGTGCTTTTTCAAAACTGAAACTGAAAAATGCACTCCTAGTTTGTGCCAAGCAAAGGGCATTTTTTTTCAATTAATATTTGTTTTTATCCAAAGGGTTCCAGCCAGCTCTAATTACCAATGCATTGCTTTCTTGCTAATCAACTCTGCAGAGGGCCTGGCTGCTGTGATGGGAAGAGCGCTAATAATTTTCTATTCTTTTTGTTAATCACCCAAAGCAAAGTAGAGCTAATCCCTCTAGTCAGTTGTCTTTTATGCATTTATATTTTTTTTAACTTCCTGTGTTAACTAATTTTTTTTTTTTTTAATGTAAAAGGGTCTCATGTTCTTACCTTCACGTGCTAGGGGGCTATAGGCCAGCTTCTGATTGATCTGTTTGCCTTGAAACACGTCAGAAAATTCAGAGAGTTTGCTCAGAGAGTGAGCTGAAAATTTGGAGCAGATGTTTGTTTTATAGGGGAGGGAGAGGAGAAAAAAACTACCTCAAAAAAAGCCCTGGTTGCATTCTTGCTTTCCGTGAAATGAGCTCAGTCCCGTGGAGGTGCAGAAAAGTCGTCACTTGTGTAAAAGAAAAGAAAGCAGCTGTAAAATATTAATGCAGAGTGGCTGTGAAGTGTGACTCGTACCTGCCGCATAAGTCCAACCACGGCGCAGCTTTTTCTTTTTTACTTATATTTTTTTTGAGGCCATCTGTTTAAAATGGAGGGGCTTGGGGCTCTTGAGAAGCGAGCAAGCCAGAAATGGCTTTCAAGGATGAACCAACTTCAGAGCAGCTCCTCGAGGGGTTTGGGATCACTCCTGCAGTGGTCCCCACCGTGCCCCACCACCCACGGATGCAGGATGCAGCCCCTGCAGCTGGGGGGAGGGAGCTCTCTCTGAGGTGCCTTGAGCAGGGGGCTGCAGAACGGTTGGGGTTGGGGTGGGAGAGCGTGGCTGTGACTGTTGGGATGGTTGAAGCTTCCCCTGCTGACGCTTTGCTGTGGGAGTTTCTTGAGTGCGGGTTGTTGGTGTCGTTACCAGTCCCCTTCCTGCTTACGAGGGTATTTGTGTCACACGGGGGAAAGCAAGTGAGCTCTGCTCTGCCTTCACCTCCAAACTGAAACAGCCTCTCCCCTCGCTTCGCAGCACTTTGTCAGCCCCTTTTTCTTCTTGGTAGCATCTTCCAGGAGAAACAGGTTAGAAGAAAATTACCTCTTCCCTTGGCATCTCAAAAGCTTCTCTGCAACAAAGAAAAGCTTCTCTGGAGAGCAGCTGGAGGTTGGCCAGCTGGGAGATGGGTGCTCCCCTGTGGTACCTGCACCTATGTCGTCCATCTGTCTGGTTCGTTCATCTGCCAGTCAGCCACATGGAAGGAATTGGCTCATGGGGTTCAAGCCCGCTAATTGAAATGTGCTGGGGAGGTTTGGGGTGTTCTTGGACAGATTGCTTCTCACCTACATCAAGGGCCTGAGCACTCCAAGTTTTTCAGGGCTTGGCTTTCTCCCTGCCTGTTGGCTGGACACCATGTGTGGCCAAAGGAGCACCTGAGTAAGCTGGATCTGAACATCTGGCTTGGCAGAGTGTGTGCAAAGAGGTGACAGTGCTCAGCTCCATCACCTCCCGTTCCTGGGGCCAGTGTTGTGGTGGGATTTCTTGCAGGACTTTTAATGTGTCCCATCTCAGAGCTGAGCCAGGAGTTGCCCAGCTCAGTCTGTGATCCCTTTACTGCTCTTCGCTTTAGCTGCCTTGCCTGCACAGGAGGGATGGTCATCCTTATCTCAGAGCATTTGCTCAGCCCCGTTATCTGATCGAAGTGGCTGCACTGCAAACATCCCCAAGACACCAGGACTGTCAGCCCCATGGCGACTGCCAGCCCCATGGCCTGTGTGAGCAGGCTGTGACCTCCTGCATATCTTACAGATTGCAGACAGAGGAGGACAGGCTCCTCTGCAGCCTTGGTGGGAGTCAGTGCTGAAGTCCCTGTCCCTGAGCAGTGTTCAGGTCTCTGCCCCCAAGCTCTGCATGTGGCACAGCACGTTTGACCACTGAGTTGCCCAGTGGTGCAGTCTTCATGTGATTTTTGTGTTCCTGGGAACTCAAGCACTGCATTTTGGCTGGGACCTTCCCCTCCAGAGAGCAGTGGGACTGTTGTGACCCTTGGGGACAGACCCAGGTGAAACCACTGCACCATGACGGGCAGCCTGTCCAGGATGTAGGGCTTGCCAGCACTTGGGGTGCAGCAGGAGCTCTCAGAATGGGTGCTCAGTTGTGACTGCCCTACAGTTTTGGCTACATCACACAAACTCCTGCTTGAGTTCTGCCCATACAAGCTGCAGCAGCTTGACCTGTGGATGGCAGCTTCAGAAGCTGCTGGAAGCGGAGCACACCTGACTGTATGTCCAGCTCCTTTGGCTCTGCCAAAGTGGGATGCTGCTGGGGTTGGTGTGACAGTTTTGTGCTTAGCATTTCATCCAGGAACTGGCTGGCAGGAACTGTGAGACCTCTTCCAGATCAGCCCGTTGTTGGGCACAGTGGTTGCTGTCCTGCAGGGCTGTAGGAACACCCCAGGACCACACGGTGGGTGGGCTGTGGTTTGTTAGCTGGAGGGGCCAACACTGGCAGTCTGGGCTTAATGTTGGGTCAGCCAAGAGCTGGGCTGGTGGTTTGGGCTCAGGGGGGTGTGATGGTGCCCCTCGGGGCCGGGTGGCCTGGTGGGGCTGCAGTCAGCCCCCGTGCTGTGTCCCTGTTCCCGAGCTGTTGTGGGTTTGGTGGGACCTGGTGTAGGGTTCACAGTGAAGGAGGGTGTGGGGAGTCCAGGAAGAGCTTGCAGCGTGTGGTGAGGAGGTGTGGGGCTTTGAGCAGAGAAAACCCGAGCAGCTCTGACTTTAAACCATTGGTTGAACCTTATCACACAGTAAAAGGAAATGTCTGAAGTCACTGGAGAAGACTTTATACTTTTCTAGTGTGCCCTGCTGTTTGAGGGCACTAGAAATCAGAAAATTTTCAAGTCCTTACAATGTTTTTGAAAAGCTACCCCCCACATCCTCCCCTCTTCTCTTGGTCAGAAAGGCTTGGAGAGTGGATGGTGGAAAATGATGCCGAAGTGGAGCAACTGGAGGGATACCTGGTTAGAGAAGGATAAAGGGAGAAAGGTCTGTGTATTCAACAGAGACATGGAGCTGTATGGAGGTGTGGTGTCTGACATGCAGGGATGGCCACAGAAACCTGCCGCCGTCCCCGCAAACAGGGGGCTCGTGAGCTCAGTGGGTTGCAGAGCTTGCTGCTGGTGTCCCACATGAGATCAGTTTATCATCTAGCACATCCTCTGCCGGTGACTGTGTCCTGCCTTGCACGGGGGTGGGATGGGGGTGGGTGATCTCACGGCTTTTCCTGCGCTCCGCTGTCCCCGCTCATCTGTTCCGAGCGGTTCCTCTGCCGGAGGTGTTACATCAGGCACTGGTGACAGGGAGAGCCCTCAGGAAGGGCCACAGTGACAGCAGCTGTTCCCAGAGGGACTCCGCAGTGCTGGAGAAGGCTGTCCTTTG
Organism: Cephalopterus ornatus; assembly: GCA_013396775.1. Lineage (NCBI taxonomy): Eukaryota > Metazoa > Chordata > Aves > Passeriformes > Cotingidae > Cephalopterus > Cephalopterus ornatus. Next base: position 464,339 of record VZRE01013664.1, on the reverse strand, counting down.
AAATAGTTTTAATCTTTAGGTTTTGAGTATTCTTACGTTGCACAAAGAGCTGTTTTACATGGAAAAAGTTTTTTGACATTGATTCAACTGAGAAACTTCCCAATTTCTGAGAATTTTTGGCCTTTCTGAAGATTCCCCAGCACTTGGAGCTGCAGACAGGGCTGCCTGCTTCTGGCTCTGCCAGGCTCATCCTTCCTGTCCCAGGTGTCCTTATCCCTGGGCACCTTCCTGCCTCTTGATACATCCCTGTCACTTATCACCTTGATGTCCTGGACAGTGGAAAGACTTGGGATTGTGGAGCACCCTGAGCACCCAAATGGCCATGGGCTGGTGTCTCCAGCAGAAGCTGGCCACACTAAATCTGTAGAAGTCAGCAGAGCTTTAGGACGCTGCCAGCCTGAACTCTGAAAGTCTCAGTGATTTTCAGATTGCTTTTCAGCTCCATCTCTGCTGCCCCTGTGGTCTGGTGGCTCTGACCTGGGCTGGCTGGGGAGCTGTGGAAAGCCTTCCAGAGTCTGGCATGGACCTCTCCCTTGTATTTCTCTGCAGCTCCTCCCTTCTGTTTGCAAACATTTGTGGTTGTTCTGTGGTTTTGGTCAGTGTTTTCTGGCACTGCCAATAGGGTGCCCCAGAGCACGTCTGGCTGCCCCTGGCATTGGTTTGAAATTGTCCAGGGAAGGTTGTGGTCCAGCACGTGAGCTCCTGTGCTGTGGGATGCTGTCTTGAGCTGACTTTCCCCGCTGGCCTTAAGGATATAATGGCCAACAGCCCTGGCAGAAGGGGCAGGACTGTGCCTTACAGGTCATGTTTGCTCCCCAACCCATTACAAACACATTTATTTTCTTTTTCTTGGAACATGACTTTTTTTTTTTTATTTATTTCCCCCTGCCATGACACATGGAATCATCGGGTCTGGGGCTGTGCTGCCTCATGTTTGTAGTTCAGCCTCTCATCTCAGCTTCAGCCTTTACCTGTCTGAGGGTGTGTGCAGGACTCCTGCCTTCCTGCCTCTGTTGCCTGCTCACCCGTGGTCTGGGGAAATGACCCGTGCCATGAATTGTCCTCAGGGTTGCCTTGCATTGCCTTTTCCCTCTAGCTCCAAACCCCATCCCCCTGGAGCTGGATGTGTGGTCTGACCCCTGCACCGCCAGGATCCTGGTGCCTGGAGGGGTGGCTGTGGGAGGGTCTCTGTGCTCTGGATAAGCACACAGCGATGCTGTGGCTGCTCCTCTGCCTCCTGTCACCAGGAGCTGCTCCAGCACGGTGCTGTCCTGCTCTCCAGCTCTGCTGGAGCTCCTCTGATTCAATCTGAAGTGTGCTGTGCTTCTCTTCTGGGATTGTCCCCTGCAGAGCCCCATCGTGCTCCCTGTGAGCGTCTCCCAGTGCTGTGGCCAGACTGGCCAGGGTTGGAAATCGTCACCAAGAGGGGATGTCAGGGAAGGCTGTCACTGCAGGCTGTGCACCGCAGGGATGCTGGGCAGAGCAGCTGCTTGAGAGCCTTTTTCCTGTTTACTTGCTCCCAGAAGTGCTGATGGTGTGGTGATTAAAGGACATTCCTCCTGCCTGTGTGTCCTTCATCCCTCCTCCTCCTCCTCCTCACCCTCTCTGAGGGTGTCGACCTCAGTCCAGGTCAGATAATGGGGTGGCTGCAGGTGGGAGCTTGGCCATGCTGGGAGCACGGGATGTCTGAGAGGACTTTCTCCCCCTTGGCTCCCTGCCCTGGAAGCCTGTGCCCCATAAATCTGCTTCCCAGCTGGCAGGGAGGTGGAGACTGGCCCGGTTTGTTTGCTGAGCATTTGGGCACTGCCTGTCATGGTCCTTCTTGGCGTGAGGCTCTCGTGCTCCTGGGCTCATTGGAGCAGAACACAGAGCCTGCTGCCTCAGAGCTGCTGTGAGGGGTACTCATCCCACAGGCATCACTCACCCGCCTCTGGCCAGGATCCCGGCAAACCTGGTCGAGAGGGAAGAGTCGCTGTTTCCATTTGTAGCCACTCTGTGACAAGAGCAGGTTTGATTTCCCCAGCAGCCCCTCTGGTACCTCTGTCTCTGGTTCGTGTTGCAGTGGGTGGAAGGAACTCACATGGAGAGCCCGAGGAGGAGGAGGTGCCTCCCTGTGTTGTTGGAGAAGGTCCAGTCCTCAGGGCCTCTCCTGAGACAGTGGCACACAGGGAGATCGGGGCAGGGGGGCACTCATCTGGAAATCACATCTGGCAAGTACTCAGCCCTAGCTGTCTCAGGACAGTTTTTGAGTTGAGCGTGGGGCAGGAAGAGGTCAGGCTGTTGTGGTGACCTCGACCGGCTCGGCGGCAGATGGGATCTTTATCCTGTCCTTCTCTTCCCAGCTCAAGCCCTGGTAGGGATGGGAACAAGCCCTTTCCCTGCTGCCACGGAGTGTCCTGGCCAACAGTCATCTCTGTTGTTAAATTGCTGTCACGGAAACTTGATTGCGTGGTCTGGTGGGGTGGGTGAAAAGTGAGTCACAGCATCTGAACACCGCTGGCATTTGCTGCCAGTGTGACAAATCTTTTCTGTCCTTCAGTTTTCACTCCTCGCCTTTGTGCCCTGTCCTGGGGACAGTGTGTGGTCACTCTTGTCTCCGTTTGTTTTGTGACAGGGCATGACTCCCTGGGCATGAAAGAGTCCAGAAGGCACCTTTGTTGAGTGCAAAAATCACAAAGTGCTCCAAGGAGAGCTTGCTGCTGTTGGACACTCAGGTCCCCAAATCCACATCTGCCAGGGCTTCCTCATTGCCAAGCTCCAGGCTGCCAGGCTGTGAGCTGTGTGCTCAGGAACTGTTGGGTTGCTGTGTCTGCCCTTCTGTCCTGCTTCTTTTTTGCCAGTCTGCTTGATCCAATCCCCTTCCCTTTGCGGGCAGTGGGTAGGAGCACTCCACCTGTCTGGCAGCCTGGGATCATCAGTGACCCTCTAAGGTCCAGGAGAGGGATGTAGAGATGTTTCACAGGAGGGCTCCCTGCTGGGCCCTTCCATGGGGCACAGCTGCCTGGGGAGCAGCTTTCTCGAGCCTCTCACCCTCTTCCATACTGAGACACAGCTCTGTGTCGAGGCCCCATCGATCTGTCACTGCCCACTGCAGTACCTCTCTTCTCTCCTTACAGCTCCGTGTCCACCCTGGAGGGAGGGAGGGGGCAGAGGCAGGATGGAGGAGCTGCGCTTGCAGGTCTTCATCCCGCCCTCCTTCCAGTTTATTGTGCTACTCTATGGTCTTTACATTTCTCGCCAGGAAGGGCTGAGGGGGATGGAACCCATGATGCCACGCCGGAAAAAGGTCACCTTGGGGATGGCTTGTGGAGCCTTCCCTAGACAGACTGTCCAGAGCACCAGTGCTGAGCTTCCCCTTTCCAGTTGAGTCAGTGGAAGCTTGTGCCTCTCAAACTGGGCTGATGACTGAAGGGTTGCTCCAGTGGGTGCTGCCAGCCTGATTTCATCTGGGCCAGGGACAGCAACGCCTTCAGAGCAGCATCTGTGCAAGCAAAAGCTGGTGTTTTACCCCAGCTGAAGAAGCTCTGTTTCTGTTTGGGGTGGCAATGTGCTCCCATGTAGTGTGTGATGAGGGTGCAACAAGTCCAGGGCTCTCGTGGGTGCAGCCTTCTTTGTGGGAGTGGGTACAACCAGCAGCCCTGGATGCCCGCCTTGGGATTTGGTACAAAACCCCACAGCTTCACACAGTGGAGAACAAAAGGGAGCCTCAAAGCATCCCAGGAGGGGATTTGCTGGGGCACTAGCCTGATGTTTGCCATCTGGCTGCCTGTCTCTGTGAGCTCTGCACAGGGGCTGTGAGGGCAGCGTCCTCTTCACTCACTCGGGGGATCAGCGTTGGTTTTTTCACTCGTGTTTTTCTTTCAGCCAGAGAGATGTGCTGATGATACAGGACAGGCAGCTGCCAGCCCACAGCTGCCTTTGCTTCTTGTGCTGGGAGGATGTTTGAGAGCTCTTGAAGGCCACGTGTGTGAGGCTGATGCTGGCAAAGCAGCCAGGTCTGGGGCAGCCTGGGGAGAGGTCTGCTGTGCCCTGCAGAAGCTGAGTGATGTCTGGGCAGGACTCTGCCTCCCTGCTCCAGCCCCTGGCATGGATATGTGTGGGATGGAGGAGGGAAGGGTGGCTCCTCACATCCTCTCCTCCAACCTACACAGCAGCACAGAGTCTCCTAATCTCCTTGCACATCTCCTCTGGCTTCCTCTGCAGTTGATAAGGATTTGGCGGGGGGCAACAGGGGAGGGAGGAAGAGGAGCTCAGAAGCCACAGGACATGTGACCTAGGGGCACAGGGGAGGCAGCGGCAGCTGGAGGCAGGGGCAGGAAGCACCGGTGCCCGCAGAGCAGCCGGCGGGTCCCTGCCGGCTGTGTGGGCTGCCCAGCGCACTCTGACAGCACTTCTGCCCAGGTGCCAGCTCCCAGGGTGGTATGCCACAAGTCCTCCTGCTCCACGCTGAGTGACAGGCATGTCTGAGAGGTGAGCCAGGGTCTGAGTTGGGATCCCGGCTGGTCCCAGTTGTGCTAGCTCATCAGGAGCCTGTTGTCCCATCTCCAGCCCATCAAGCTGGTTTTTTCCCTCTCCCAGGGTGTGCTCTGCATGGATGTTGCTCCTTCTAGGGTAGAGCTATTGCAACAGTTGCTTCATAGCAAAGTCCACTGGCTCAGAGGAAAAACTGCTGTTTGCTGATGCAGGTGAGATGAAGCACTTTGCTGGAGCAACCTGAGGCACTGCTGAATCTGGAGGGGAGCTTTACCTGCATCTTCTCCCGAGGCGGGAGAAGTACCTGCGTGTTGCAGCAACAAGAGCAGTGGGACCCAATGGTCCTCTGGACACCAAGGTGGCTGTGTCCCTCCCTGGTCCCTTCCTGGTACAGCAGTGGGAATGAGAGAAAGCTTTTTACAGGGATTTTGGTGTCTCACTGAAAGGGCAGCATGGCCTTTTTTAGTTCACAGGGGGTGAGGGATGTGCTGGGGCTCAGGGCACTGCTGGGTTGGTGTTTGGATGCCTCAGCCAGGCCTCCTGCCCTCTGAAAAACCAGTTAAGGTCAAATGAGAGGCCTCAGCTGGTTTCTTGTTGTCCTGTCTGGATTAGCCATCTGCTAATGGCATGGGCTTGTCCTCTGGAAACCTGATAGCTGATGCTGAGCAGTGCTGATGGCAGGAGAGGGGGATGCAGTAACCTCAGTGCTGCCTCTGAGCAGAGACGTTCAATTCCCTGTTCAATTCTGCTTTAGTCTTGTCGATTAAGGGAAAGCTTGTGGGGTTGAGAGGTTGAGCTGTTGTCACTCTGAAAACCAGTGCTAATGCGAGACTATTCCCTGTGGAATCTGTTCCTCATCGCTTGGGGTGACCGTTTGGCCTCTTGTAGAGGGGATACAAAGGGCAGGATGGCACTTTTTGTGTTCGTTATGGGGGCAGCATTCACATCCTAAGAGCCAGCCTGACTTCTACAGTCCAGCCCGTTCCAGCTGAGGTGGTTGGGACCGTGTGCCCCATTCCTGCCCCAGCCCTGCCGGACGCGGGGATGGGCCCGTGCAGGGGCGAACACGGGGCTGGCCCCGAGCGTGGCAGGCAGAAGGGGCTCGGTGAAACAGCCAAGGGCAGGCGAGGGCTCCGGGCTGGGAGGTGCTGAGGGCTCTGGCCCCCGTCCAGAGAAGCACTTAGTGCTCGCCCCAGCTCCCGGGGAGTTCTGGTGGGGCTGTTCTTGCCCAGCAGTGTTGGGTTGCAGCGGCAGAGCTGGCTGGGAGCACAGCACCACGGGCAGGGCTGACCGAGGCGTCGAGAAGGGCACTGGGACCCGCCTGCAGCTCCTAATACCCACTGCTGCCAGAATATGCATTTCAGGGGGACTTCCGCTGAAATATTAAGAGGGATAAGGTGCTACTTTATTCTTCATGCTGTTGCATAATAGATTTTTTTTATTTTTTACCCACATGCACATTCTTTTTTACCCGCATTCTCCCTGGGGGCCTGACCTCCCGGTGCCCCTTCCAGTGATGGGAAGCCTGGGGATGACCACATGGCTGTGCTCAGTGGGATCCACAATGTTAAATAGCAGGAAGACTCTTTTTTTAACCTCTTTTTCTTTGCCAGAGTGAATAGGCTGGAGGCTTTTCCGCTGCCCTGGGGCAGGAGCAGACAATGTCAGCCAGCTGAGATCAGTCTGGGCTGGCAGTGACCATGTGGCTGTCACATACACCCAGCACTACCTGTTGAGGGGGTGGGTGTTTGCTTGGAGGCTGTCCCCAGTAAACCCATCCTGGAAGGTAATCGGGCTAAATTTCCTTTTTGACAGCTTTTTTTAAAAATGTTTCTATTTAATCAGTTTTACATCTTCCCAAAAATCCTCTGGAGGTGGTGATTTTGCAACCCTCAGAGCCTGTTCCAGGGTGTCCTTATCCTTACATGTTACAACACCCTATCCGTCAGCGGCTAAATGAGCCTTGGATGAAGTTTCAGTTTTAAATGACTGAAAGGGTGGATCTGGTTTTCATGTAACCAGAGGGTAATTTAGTGGAGTTTTTTTCTTACATGGTGAGGGAGGTGGATCTGGGGTCAGCTTTTTCTTTCTGATGTAACCCGCTCCGACGGAAAGGAAGGCTCTTTGCCCAGAAATGTGACTGTGTCCCTTTATTTTAGTGCTGGAGGTAAGGGGAGGGTCAGGCTGTTTCTGCTGGCAGTGGACTGGGGGGGAGTTTGGGAGGCTGTTGTACAGAACCTGGTTGTAGAGCCACAGCATGGCTCAGTGTGCAACGTGGAACCGTGTGGGAGCTCAGACCCTCTCATGGGTGTTGCTGCCTCCTTCCTGGAGCTGCTCCTGCCTCCAGCCTGGGAGGGCTGGAGGATAGCCAGCTCACTCCAGCCCTCCCATCTCATCAGCTGCTCCTCTGCCCCTGCTTGCTGCTGGTTCCTACTCTGGGACATCCAGCCCTGCTGGGCTCTAGCAGGGTTTATGTTCCCTCAGAGAGCTTCCCTCCGCCACTGCCACTGCTGTGGGACCAAGTTCTTGCCACATCCTGCATGGGATGAAGACATGTTAGTATCTTCTGTCTCCCACAGCACGGTCTGGGAGAGGGCAGCTTGGGGAGGAAGAGCTGTTGCTCACCTTGGTGACAAGGGACTTGTCTGTGCGGATCATCCCGCATTACCTGCCCTTGTTCCCCTTCCCAGGCCTTGTGTGTCCTATGGGGCTGGGGCCCCATCTGATGCTCATCCCCATGTCTTTGACCTCATCCTTAGTAGGCCTTTCCCAGCAAGGGCCCAGGGTGCAGAGCTGTGGTGGGACACGTGGGCCATGTCACAGAGCCCACAGCAGCACTCCCCGGGGAGCTCGCTGGTGCCGAGGGTGCGTCTGAGACCTGGGCTATAGCAAGTGTCTCCAGCCCTCCTTCCCCTCTGCACAGTGGCTCCTGGTCCTGTGCTGGCACAGGGAGGACCTGCTGCAGCGTGGAGGCTGGGACCGGTGCAGGGAAGCATCGTTTCAGCACGTGGTTGCTGGGGATGGTGGCATTTGTGCTTGCTGTGCTTCCTGCTCAGAGTCATTTCCTTCCCTGCTGCGAGGGGGCCGGGAAGGTGTTTGAGTCGGTGCTGCTCTGTGGTGAGAAGAGGGCTGCACGAACCAAACCCTGAACCACCTTCCCCCAGCACATGCAGGCATGTCTGGGAGGACGAGAGAGATGAGCAAGCAGCTGCAGGCGTGCGTGGGCTGGAGGTTTCTGCCCCGCTCCCTCCGAGTGCATGATCCCCGCGGAGGCTGCCCTTCGCCCTAGGAATTCCCTGCGTGCTTCTGTCCTTGATAAGCACCTCACTTGCTCCAGGGCTCTCTCCATTGGGTGGATTTTAGGTATGCACTTTGTAATAACAGCTCTGTCTTACTTACTAACCCACTGGTGCTCTGTGCAGTGAGAGGTGAGCACAGGGCATGGCACCTTCCTCCATTTGAGTTATTCCCTGGTAAAATACCATGAAAACCCATCTGCCAGTTCTTTCCCATTGCATTGGTTGAGCCCTGTATCCTCTAAAGATAGGTTTAGCTTTCAGTCCTGCTGTGCGTGTTCTGGATACAAAGACCTGGACTGTGATGGGGGTTTTCAAGGGCTGAAATAACTTGCTGTGTCACTAAGGATGTGAACAGAGGCAGGTTATGGCAGGGCATGGTAACGTTTGAACTTTCAGCCTGCTCCTCTCCAAAGGGTAGGTGATTCCTTAAAAAGTCCCACCCTTGCTTATTTTTAGGAAGCTTGTCTGTCCTCCCTTTGCAGCCCCATGGAACTGCTCTTGTCACGGGTTGGTGAGCTCTGGAGGGTTGTTTTGGTTTGTAGAATATCCTGAGTTGGAAGGGATCCACAAGGATCAAGTTGAACTCCTGGCTCTGCACAGGACACCCCCAAAATCCATCCGTGGTCAGTCTAGATATGTCCTGTGTCAGGCAATGAGCAGGCTGCCATCATCTCCAGATGCACGCCCTCAGTGCTGTGCAGCGTGTCTTGCCAAGAGAGGATGCCACGTTCCTCGTGGCTTGTAAGCCCTCCCAAAGTGAGTCCCTGTGTCTGCCTTGCTGTGGGGTTTGGAGAGAGCATCATCTCTCATGATGCAGTTTAGTGCTGTCGTGGCTGCTGCGGGTGATGAGCTGGTCACATTTCTGTCTAGTTTTAAACTGCAGGAAATTGAAATGAAAGGCGAGTCGATCCACAGTGAGTGCAGTAAGTGGAGTTTAATTGGGATGAATTACATGCCAGGTTTGCAGTAATCTCCGTCCCGCATTGCTCAGAAGCATCATCTGCTTTGGAAACGTGACTCAGAAATGTTGTTACTTGATTCCCATGAGCATTTAAGAAACTATTTTTCCAGGAAGCCAAGGTTTTTGGGTTTGGATTCATCTTGGTGTTTCGTTTTGTTTGGGTTTTTTTTGCCTTCTTGCTGCTGTTGTTTTCTCTTTGTTCTCTGGCAACGTGAGTCCATTCCCAGAATTTCCTCTGGGGAGGGAGACTGTGAGATCCTCCCTTACCAGTGTCTCTTCAGCTCCTTCTCCTTGCTTGGCATTAACGCTCCAGGCATTAATAGCTGCCCCTTGCTGGGGATCCCTGTGAGGGAGACATCCAGCCATTTTTGGGGAACACAGAGGTAAATAGGGGGGTGCTGGCTGGGGGAAACTTCCTTGGGAAGCGGTAAGAAGGGGATGTGCTTACAGGCTGTGCTGTTCACAGCCATGTGCATGGCAAGAGAGGTGTGCGAGGTGAGTGGTAAGATCTCTGTGCTGCTTTGGAAGCTTGAGGAGCAAGGTGGGGCTCCTGAAGACCACTTTATCTTTCATGGGAATTTCAAGCCGTTTTTTGCTGAACTCCCCTTTCGTTTTCCCTTTCTCACAGTGGATATTCGTGAAATCAAAGAGATTCGTCCAGGAAAAAACTCGCGTGATTTTGACCGGTACCAGGAGGATCCGTGTTTCCGACCAGACCAGTCTCACTGCTTCGTGGTCCTCTATGGCACAGAATTCCGGCTGAAGACCCTCAGCCTGCAAGGTAGAGCACTTGTGGCCCCAGGGTTGGTCAGGCACCTCGGCACCCCCAGACCCAAACAGCTTTACTGCCCGGGGACAAAGATACCCCCCATCCTTGGGAACTGAAGGAGGACGGAGTGTGACGTGCAGGGGCAAGAGATCCAGCCAGCCATGTGCATCCCATGGGAGGGGAGCAGGAGCTTGGCAGGGATTGGAGCTGGCCAGAGCATCTGCACGGCAAGGAAATGTTACCAGAAAGGGGATGAAGCAAGGAATAGGGAATATAAGGTGCTGAGGATATTCCCAAGAGGTTTGTGTTGGTGATCAGCCTCTGTGTCCCTTCCTCCCACTTCTCCTTTGTGCTTTCCACAGCTACTTCTGAGGATGAGGTCAATATGTGGATCAAGGGGCTGAACTGGCTGGTGGCAGACACTCTGAGGGCACCCACCCCCCTGCAGATTGAAAGGTGAGGAAAGCTCGTCCTTGTCCTGCTCTTGTTTTCTTTTTTCCCTTTTCTGTCTGTTTTGACAGAGAAAGGTGAGCACAGTGACATCTCTTTCCCTCTCTGAGCCGTGCTGACCTGACACTTCTGCCTCTGCACTCGAGAGGCTTCATCCTGTTGATCCCAGAGTTTGATCTCAGCTTTGTCAGGGAAAAGGAGCTTTACCATGAAAATGTTTCGTGTGAGCAGCCTGTATTATCTGTAGCAGGTCAGTGCGGAGGCACGTGGAACAGAACCCCTTTGGTTTTTGTCTTACCTGTGGACTCACTTTCAGGCAGAGACATTTTTAAAGGGGGGCAGGTTGCCTGCATGGAAACAGGGTTGGCTGTCTCTGGAAGGGAGCGGAGCCGGGCTCTCTGCTGGGAAGGAGGGCTGTGGGAATGGATGGTGTGGCACTGAGCACCTTCCAGAGTCAGCAGCCAACCACACAGGCTGGTTTTTGGGGAGCTGTGGCTAAGTGTGTGCCTGTTTGTGCCCTCCTGGTCAGGTGGCTCCGGAAGCAGTTCTACTCGCTGGATCGCAACCGGGAGGACAGGTAAGGGGAGGGGAACTTGCAATCACATTCGTGGAAGGGTTTAGGCTGGAAGAATTTGGCTTTGACTTAAAACCCCAGCCTTTGTTTGGATTTTTTGTTGGGTTCTTTGGGCTTTTAATATTCATATCCAAGGAACCTTAATCCAAGTCCTGTTACTTCCCTGGCTGATTTTTACTGAATTAAAAAAGCATAAAAGAGCTGTCTTGTTTCCCTGACCTATTTCCCAGCTGTTTAGACCCAGTAACACCTTGAGAGCCCACAGCTGTGAAATGCCTTCCCCCCAGCTTCCCAAGGAAGCAGACATCAAAGAGCCAAGAGGCATTTCAGGGCACCCCATCAGGGCTGAACTGGGTTGTGCTTATTACCCTACACCCTGTTTGTTTTATTCTCCTTCTCTGAGGTCCATGAGGCCATGGATCATCCCACTGCTTGGCTTCCAGGCTGACGGGCTGCAGCAGGGCCACTGCTTGTGGGGTTCTTGGGTGAATGCTTAGTGATGTCCTAGCAGGTAAAATGTCATGCTTCAACCTGCCATGAGGAGATAAGGGAGGGGAACTGGGTCATGATTCATAACAAGGAGACAAGGGAAGGGACATTTCGCTGTCAGGGAGGTGAGTTCCATCGCCAGTTTTCCTGTCCACATGCTGGCTGCCAGCCTCCTCTTCCCGAGGTGCTGTTATTTGCCCCCTTTCATCCCTGGGACACGCTTTTCCCCCATGATGTGTACTGAGCGCATTAACCTTTCAGCATTGATTTCCATGTTAATGTGCACAAGGATCAAGTTGAACTTCCTCCAGTCCTGCTCCGGAGAGGGCAGTGCTGGAGACATCACTCACACACAGCTCGTGCCCCGGCTGTGATGGAGCACGTGGGTCCCACCTGCCCCCTTTCCATGCCCTGGGCATGGGGCAGATCCCTGGGCTCTGGAGCATCCTCTGCTTTGTCCTTGCTGTGTCCCTTCCAGGACAGACAGCCAGCCCTGCTGCTGCCAGGCTGCCAGGGGTTAAATCCAGCCTGTCCAGGAGCAGAGCAGGAGTGTGTTGCCTGGGGAAAATCCCACTGCACTGGACATTTTTGCCTTTGCAATGATTTATCCTGTGGCATGACGAGAGCACCGCTGGGTGCACAGGGATTTAGCGGAGGAGGGATAAATCCTTGCAGAGGCAGAAAGGGAAGGAGAGGAGCTTTAATCTGTTGCAGCTGCTCTGCATATGGCACACACCTTTCCAATCCAGGCTGGGGCTGTATACGCAGTGTACTGTTTTTCAGTGGTGACAGGGCACGGTGTTTCCTAATCCAGCAGTGGAGAGCCCTGGGGCAGGTGCAGGGGTGTCTGCCTGGGGGGTTTGGAGGACGAGGGCAGGAAAAATGGAAGTAATCAGGCCGCCTCCTCCTCTGGTTATGCAGTAAAACTGATGAAATGGCATCCCAACAGGACAAAAAGAGATTGCCTGTCCAGATCCGTCCGCCCGAGGCAGAGCTGACAGCCAGCCTGCTGCATCTCTCTCGTTTTTCAGAATATCGTCTTTCTATTGGAATTTTGAATTAGGGCAGCAAAATCCAATATATTCCTTACCTGTCAGCCCTGGGGAGAGCTTTCAGTGCAAAATGCTTAATTAGGAGAGCTGCTGCTCCAGCCCAGGCAGCGAGAGGAGCAAAACAGCAACTGAGGAGGAATGCAGAAAGAATTTGGGGTCTTCCCATATTATAAACATTCTACAAGCATCCATGTGTTTTCTGCAAGGTAAAGGCAGCAGTTATGGAACATACACATCTCTTGAATTAAATCTTTGCCCTTGTGAGGCGTTTCAGCATTAAATTTAGTGCTGCTGAGCATTTTGCTTTTGCTTCTCAGCCTGGAAGTGGGTTTTCAAAGGGAACACGGAGATGTGGGGGAATTTTTTTGTTTTGTTTTGTTGTTTGGTTTGTTTTTTTTAAATGAAACCGCTTCTTTTGCAAACCATCCTTGATCCTTTCCAGAACAGGCAGGTTTTTGGCAGCTGAAGAAATCATTCCCAGCAATTGTGTACCCTGTGCCCCAGCCTCCTGTGCTGGAGCCTTTCCCTCTCCCTTCCGCCTTCCCCGGCTGGGTGCCGGGACGTACCTTCCAGCACGCCGGCAGATGGTGACTGTTTTCACTGGCTGCTGGGCCTTTGGGTATTTGTTTTTCCAAGGGAGCTTAGGTGGAAAGAGGAGGATAACAGGATGCTGGGATTTTTTTCCTAACTGCTGCCAAAGAGGCTGTTTCACCTCTGGCCAGGAGAGCTGCCCGTGGCTGGGAGCAGTGTTACGGCCCTGGGGGCTGGCAGGGGAGTGTTTCCATCCCCTGGTGGAAAGGGCTGAATCAGTCCTTTGGCCTGTTTGTCATGAAACCTTAGAAAACTTCCGTAGAAAAAATTAGTTTGTTTATTTGGTTTTTACTTTCTAGTCTGAAAATACTACCAAGCTGTTTATCCAAGGTCTCCAGCACTTGAACATGATTAATAACACACGGTAAATAAAATCCTTCCGTACCCTGTCCTCCTTCTGAAGCTGAGAGGAAAATGTTGGTCACAGCTTTGACAGGGCTTGTTCTTGTCACATCAACAAGCAGTGCCTTGGTCCAGCATATCCTGTGAAGCAGCTCAGCATCACCAGAGCCTGAGTGCTGGCTCCAGCGGGTCTCCAGCCTGATGCCCACTGCTGGTCCTGCTGTTCCAGCCCCTCCTGCTCTTTTTCCATGAGCTTTTTTGCGGTGCCAGGCTCTCACCAAGGAGGGATTGCTGTTGGATGGCCGTGGGGACTCTGGGTGTCCGGTCAGGGGCCACATGGCAGCTGTTACACGCTGTGGTCCTTGACACGTGAGGACATCTCTCATTGCACTCCTGGCTCAGTTCTCTGTCACCTGGGACCCCCTGCCCTTGGGACCACACAGCACCCTGCACATAGCCACGAATGCTGGGTGTGCTGGAGGGGGCAGGGCAGTCTCCTCTCCCCAAAACACTCCCCCTGAGCCCCCAGAGTACCTTCACCTGCTGAGGGAGAGGGAGGTGCAGGGGGGATACCAGAGCTGCTGCTCATGCTGAGTATGTGCTGCTGGCTGTACAGCCGGGTGAGAAGCGGGGGCTGGGGCCATTTGCCAGCTTTTTTTTTTTCCTCTTTCTTTCCCTGTCCTCCCAGTGAGTGGCAGGACGCTGCCCTGTCCTCGCTGGCCGAGTGCTGGCCTTGGGCACACACGGGAGCTGGGCCAGGTCCTGCCCTGGCCGTGTGTGTGCTGGTCCCCGCACTCTGAGCCCAGGAACAAGGGCTCTCTGTGTCCCGCTGGCTGCCGGGCCCTCGTCTCTGCAGCGCCTGACACCAGCTGGTTTCTCCCTCCCCGTGGGGCTCCCTCCATCCCTCCTCCTTCCTGCGGCATTTGAGATCACCCCATTTCCAGGGAAGAGCATGAAAGAGATGTGGTTCACAGGGTGAAGGACTTCTCCTCTGGTACAGCCAGGGAAGCCCAAGCCATAATGATTTCCAGGGTCAGACCTGCCCTACACTTTGCAGGATGGAGGAGTATCCTGTAGGATACTGGGCTCCCACACACTCTGTGGGGGCCGAAAGCAGCATCTGGGATTGCAGGGGTGGGCTCCCAGGATTTGCTTTTAAGGCAGAAGTTGCCAGAAAATGATTGCACACAGACCTCTCAGCTTCTTAAATCCTGCAGATGGGAGGCATCTACATTTTTTCTCGCTGCAGGGCCATTGCCCCATCTGGGGAACAGCTCCAGAGCAGGCAGAGGCAGCCCAGGGCTTCTTGGTGCCTGTCTCTGCCCGCCTGGGTGCAGGATCCTGCTCAGGGCTGGCACTGGAGCTCTCCCTGGTCCAGGAAACCGGCACGTTTGGTGTGAAGGGCCTCGGGGAGGACAGCCACGCTGGCTGCTCCGTGCCAGCAGCATGTGTGGCTGGAGAACACAGCTGGGCACGACGTGGCGGTGCTGTGCCTGTGGCTGTGCACTGAAAATGGCTCTTGTCCTCCTAGGATAAAATTAGCTGAATCCAAACCACTTACACAGCCTGCCCCCCTCCAGCAGGCCAGGGAGTGGGTTTTGGAAGGGAATTGGTCACTCAGCATCCCTGCTGGAGTGCAGATCCAGGAAAAATGCTTCTTCCTGGTTGTTCTCGTGCTGTGTGTCACTGTGGCTGGAGTGGGCTGAGGGTGCTGGGACTGCCCTGCAGGGTCAGGAGCTTGTAGGAGTGGTATTTGCCATTTCCATTGTCATGCAGACACCTCTCTTTGCTTCCCTGTGTGCTCCCCACTGTTCTGCCTTTGGTCCCAACCTCGGCATCCTTCTGGGGTCACACATCCATCCTTGTGTGTCACAGCCAGTGCCCCCTTGGGCGTGGCTGCTCTGTTCGTGTGGTGTCCCAGCCCCAGGATGAGATCCTTCTATCCCAGACCTCCTGAACACGGTTCCCCTCTTTCCCCTGCTGAGCCAGGATCTCTGCCAAGGATCTGAAGAACATGCTGTCTCAGGTCAACTACCGGGTGCCCAACATGAGGTTCCTGCGGGAGAGACTCACGGTGAGTGTGTGACCCCTCAGCTCTGGGGACCCTCAGCAGCCTCTTACCCACCTTTGTGCAAACCCTGGTGGTGGTTAAACTCCCAGGGCATGTTTGCATATTGCAGAGCCTCCCAGCCTTTCCTGGGAGGGCCCCCACCCACGGTGGTGACTGAAGAGGTGCCAGCTCTCACTGGGTGCCGCACCCTGGCCCATTTGTGGCCAGCACCCTCTGTTACCCCACCCTGCCTCCCACACTCCCCACATTGCTGCTGGCTCTGGTTATGGGCTTGGTGCTGGTGGGGTAAAGCACAGGAGACCAGCTACCAGGTCCTGCATCCTGGGTCTTGCAACCCACCGCCACGGAGTGATGCTCTGCCAGCATCACTGCAGGCCCAGGGATGGAGGGTCACCTCGTGACGAGCAGCTCTTCCCACCAGCATGGAACTATGAGGCCAAAGAGTGGTGTATCCAAAGGAGAGCACACGCTCTGGGTCACGCAGTTTCCAGACAATTCAGGTGCTCTTGGCAAACAGGAGGTTAAATTATCCTTTGGAAACTATTCAGGTAAGTGGTGATGCCTTTGTGTGGCTGAGCCTGGGGAACTGTGGAACTCATTTTAGGATGTGGCTGTGTCCTGGCCACTGCAGAGTCCCACTGGCCCCACCAGAGGTCATGGAATCAGAATTGTTAAGGTTGGAAAAGACCTCTGATATTGAGTCCAACCATTGCCCAGCACTGCCAAGTCCACCACTAAACCATGTCCACAAGTGCTGCATCCACATGCTTGTTGAACCCTGTGAGGGATAGTGACTCCACCATTGCCCTGGGCAGCCTGTTCCAATGCCTGACCACTATTTCCATAAATTTTTCATAATATCCAGGCCATTGTGGAGGAGGCAAAGTCTGGACAGGTTTTGGCCTTTTCCTCCTTTTTTCTGCATGAATCCTGGTGGAAGGAGACAATCCTCAGGCCATGCAGAGTTGCCTGTGGCTCTTGTAAAAACTCTGTTGGGTTTTTTTTGCCTCAGGATGTGGAGCAGAGGAACGGGGACATCACGTATGGGCAGTTTGCACAGCTCTACCGCAGCCTGATGTTCAGTGCCCAGAAAACGGTAAGAGCTGAATTCTCCAGGGGTGGAAAGGGGAAGGAAAGACCTTATTTGTTACTGGGCGTTCCCTCTTAATTGTCTTTTTAACCCTGCTGCTGTTGGGGTGAGCTCTTGTCTCCTGGGAGTAAAGAAGTTACTGAGTGCAAACCTAATGTTTGTGCTCTTTCTTTTGCAGATGGATGTCCCGTTCCTGGAAAGGTGGATAACTCTTTGTATTTGCTGGGGAAGGGGCTGGGTTTTTTTTCTCCATCTCATGCTCTGGTGCCTGCAGCAGTGTGTTGGGATGAGACATACTGCAGTCCTCCTGCCACCACGCTGCCTGAGGGTTTGTGCTCTGAACAAGATCTTTGCTGTAGACACTTCAGGTCGGGGCAGTGAGGGCTCTTCCTCCCAGACATCCCCCTGAGATCCAGCTCAGGTCAGTTGGTTGATGTGAAGCGATCAGATCTGGAGCCATCCCCCAGAGGTTGTTCTTCCTGGTGGCTGCAGAGCCCTGCCTCCCCAGGCAGTGCCTCTGGTGCCATTGCCAGCTGTGCCCTCTGCATACCCCAGCCGTGATAAAGAGAGCTTGAATTTAGACCCAGGAGATAAAGAGTGATAGGCTTATTAACTTGTTCAGGTAATTCTCAATGGTTTCCTTCCTTTTTTTCCTATAACCAAAGAAGAGGGTTGGGAGGACCCTCGGCAGACCATCTGGCTCACCCCTTTGCCCAGGGCAGCCAGCACTGCCCAGTCCACTTTGGGTTTTGTGGTGTTAGTGCCCAGCATGGCCCTTGGCTGTCCATTGTGGCTTGGTGCAGTTGTGGACCAGTCTTTTGAGATAATCACCCTCAAGCTGTTCCTCCTTGTTTCCCTGTGCCTTGCCTTCCTGATTCCATGTCTTCCATGTCTGTCCTGTCTGCAGTCACCTGCCCTGCACCTGTTCAGGTCTTTTCACTCGTGTACAGACCCTCTATTTTTTTATTTTTTTCGTACCTCTGGTGATTTTTGCTGCCCTTCGCCAGAGTTTCATGTTGTTGTGCCCTTGGCAGGGTGAATCCCGGAGTGTTCCTGGAGCAGTCCCTGGCTCTGAGAAATGGACACATGATCTCAGTTGCTCCGTGTTTGCTGTCATGGTCTCCTTGACTCTCTGCCCATGCTGCTCTGCTGCTGCAGCCTGCTTGCTCGGGGCACATCTGGCTGCATGTGCCATGGAGGTGGCAGATGGCATCTCACGTGATGTGCTGAGTGACTGAAGCTTCTCTCTCTTTGCTCGTCAGGGGTGGAGAAAGGTCTGAGCACTTCAGGGTGTCGCTGCTGGAGCTGCAGAAGTTCCTGCTGGAGTACCAGAGGGTGAGCTCAACAGAGGCCATGGGGAGGGACCACGGGGTGGGCACTGGTATGTGTGGAGCCAGTGTTCTGTGGGTAACCTTGCTGTGGAGCTGGGATGATTTGGTTCTGGGGTGCTCTGCTTGGCACGGCCCCAGCCTGAGCACGTCCTTCCTGGAGCGGGAGGTGTTGCAGGGGGAGCACTGGGGAGGGCAAACCTGTCCTCAGCCAGGCACCCTGCTCAGAAAAGGAGCCAAGGGATCTGGGAGGAGTGGAGGTCCCAGGAGGAAGGAACTGGTTACTGGAGATTTACCCAGTCCCTGTGACCTCAGCTGGTTAGTGAAGGTTTGGAGCAGCCAAAAAGTCATGTCCATCCTGTCTGCTCAGGAGTTATCAGCAGCTCCTGAGGAGCAGCTGATGGATTCAGTTGCTGACCTTTCCATTTCAAAGTGATTGTGGGTTGTTCAGCAAGCACAGCGTGCACGGACACGCACACAGGCACAAGCAGTGTGTCTGTGGGCTGCACAGACCCTTTGGCTCTTGCCAGGCTCCCATCTCATTGCTGGTCTCCTCCAGGAGGGGAGGTGGGGGAGTGGGAGGCCTCCTGCTCTTGCCCCACCACTGCCTCCCTGCAGCCAGCAGGGAGTTAACCAGCAGGCAGATGCAGTGTTTCAGGGAGGTGCAGTGTTTCGATGGCTGATGAGAGAAACCCAGGGAGAGAGAGCCAAAGGAAGCCGGGTTGGCTTCTGCTGCCGAAGGAGGAGGGATGGCAGATGTGTGCGAAGGAGCTATTGGAGAGGAAAATGCACAGCACTGAGAAAATGAATCCCACTTAGGGCAGATTTCCTCATTGTGTGCTATCCAGCATTTGTGCTGACAGTTGAGTTCCTGGCAGAGATGGTCTTGTATCAAAAACCACCTCCTTAATGGTTAAAGCTTCTAGCTGGATGAGCTGCACGTGGGTTTGAATAATACTTTCTGAGATGGCTTCTTTTATGTCTCTCCTGGGGTTTGCAGGAGTTCTGGGCTGCAGATACCCTTCAGGTACAGGAATTCATGTTCAACTTTCTGAGAGACCCTTTGAGGGAGATTGACGAGCCTTATTTCACCCTGGACGAAGTAAGACACCTTGAACATGGTGTGTGTGGAGAGGGGTGACGGGGTGTCTGTGCTGTCTGTGCTGTGAGTGGTGGTGCTGGAAGGATCACAGCTCCTGTGAGATGGATGTGGTGGGTCACTGTGTTGCACAAGAGCTGGTTGACAAAGAGACTGACTTCTGGGCTCTCTTCTTGTGCTAAGTGTGTGCAGCTGGGAGTACTCATCAGGCAGTTCGTCTGGGGGAGGAAAGGGGCTGCGTTTGGCTTAATGCTGCTTTGGGGCATGTAAGGATTTTTTCAAAGCAAGAAGAGCTGAACACAAAATAATAAAAACAACTAGAGATGATTGTGTCACTGGCACTCTGGACCAAGCCAAGGTCCCTTGACCCACGTGGCCTTAGTGAGCTACTGCCAGCCATGTGAGCTGTAAAAAATAAATGCAGAGCAACTCATTTGTCTCCGGTTGGGTCAAAGGATTTGGCACACAGATATCTGGCACAGCTCAGAGGGCAGGTGGCCATGCCCAGGCTGTGGTTACTCTGGCACCCTGGCTCAGGTAGCCTGTGTGCTGTGTGGGTGGCTCCTGGTCAGTCTGTGCCCCTGGCACAGGGCAGGAGATGCGTGTGAAGCTAAACCACAGCACCGGCCCCTCCGCATCATTAACACCCTTCTGTTTCTTCCTGAGCAGTTTCTCACCTTCCTGTTTTCCAAAGAGAACAGCATCTGGAACTCGCAACTGGACATGGTGTGTCTGGAGAACATGAACAACCCCCTCTCCCATTACTGGATCTCCTCCTCACACAACACGTAAGGACTAGGGGAGGGCTCTCTCCACCCAGCTGCTCCCAGAATCCTTTTCCCATGCCAGGGGGAGATTCTCCTGATTTTGCCTGATCCTAGCAATGGGTCAAGTAGACTTCCAAACAGTGGTCAGTACATTATAGACCTTCCTCTTGGTGCCTTAATTTTCCCTGTGTTGTTTAACCATAAATGTTTTGCTCAGACATTGTCAGCAGCACACATCTGCATAGACCTTCAGGTGCCTTCACGTCCTGAGCTGTCACTCTGGTGATTTATCACCATGAGCCATGGCATCTTCCATAGCCTCTCAGGACAGATGAGATAAAACCTGTCAGGCTGAATTTGGCCATTTTCCTTCTCTGCTGCTGGAATAATTTTGCAGGAGTTGCTTTCTGTGCAGACAGGCTCTGTCTGTGCTCCCTGTTCATGGGGTGCAGTGGCAGGCCCTTAGCCCACACGTAAAGGACCAAGAGCCTGAGCCAGCTGAGCAGCCCTGAGGGCAAGCAGTGAGCTCCTGTGTGCCTGCAAGAGCTGGTCTAACCCTGCTCTTGGGCTCCTACCTGGTACAGGGGGCTCTTTGTGGCACCAATGCTGATACCTCTCTACAAGGTTTATCTCAGGTGACAGCAGTAGGGCTGGGCCTCAGAGCAGTGCTGGCAGCCCCTTGCAGGAGGGACAGAGCTGAGCCCCTCCCCTGGGGGCTGGCAGCTGTGAGGAACCCTGCTCTGGCATTCCCTGCATGGCAGAGGCAGCTCCAGGCTGTCCCAGCAGACCTCGTGGCCACAGTGGTGTCCCCGTGCTGATGTGTGTGTGTGTCCCC
>VZRE01013664.1:395283-443556 GCA_013396775.1 Cephalopterus ornatus | reverse complement strand
ATGTGTCCCCGTGCTGATGTGTGTGTGTCCCCGTGCTGATGTGTGTGTGTGTCCCCATGCTGATGTGTGTGTGTGTCCCTGTGCTGATGTGTGTGTGTGTCCCTGTGCTGATGTGTATGTGTCCCTGTGCTGATGTGTGTGTCCCTGTGCTGATGTGTGTGTCCCTGTGCTGATGTGTGTGTCCCCTGGCAGGTACCTGACGGGGGATCAGTTCTCAAGTGAGTCCTCGCTGGAGGCCTACGCCCGCTGCCTGCGCATGGGCTGCCGCTGCATCGAGCGTGAGTTCTGTCCCGTCCTTCTGCCTCCATCCTTGGCACGGCTTGTGGTGGTCAGGAAAGGCTTTGCATGGAAGGCAGAGCTGAAGGTTGACATGCCACTGGCAACATTATCACCATGATGTGCGGAAAGGGCTGAGGTCGTTTGCTCTGTGGGATGTGCCTGAGCTTTTGGTCCCTGGGGAGGATCTGGGCTTTCACCTCCTGTATTGCCACCTAATGCATTTCCCAGCAGTGCTTAGTTCAGTCCATCTCATGCCGTGTCCTGCCTGTATTGCAGCCTTTGGGCTAAGTTCCCCTGTGGGTCTCTTTCAGTGGATTGCTGGGATGGTCCTGATGGCATGCCCGTCATCTACCACGGACACACCTTAACCACCAAGATCAAGTTCTCTGACGTATTGGTCACTATCAAGGAGCACGCCTTTGTGACCTCTGAGTGAGTACAGCAGGACCTCAGCTGGCAGAGCAGAGAGAATGTAGAACCAGGGCTGTAGTAAAGTCAAGCCCACCTTTATCCAGAGATCCAGCACAAGGCCTGGGATTTGGTGGGAAAAAAATCATATCTCCCAGCCAAAGGGAGATTTTTCCTGGAAGAAGTTGTGGGAGGGAGGGCTTTGAGTAAACCCAGGTAGTTTGCCAGTCCTTCTCCATCCTGTGCCCTGCCAGCAGTGGTGGGACACATTCCTGAAGGGTGGTTACACTGGGTGCTCAAGACAACAGAGATTGCTGCTGGTGAGAGCTGCTCCTGGAGGGCACAGAGACCAGGTTTTGAAACAGAGCTCAGAAGTCCTTGGTTCCATCTAGAGCCCATGCTGGCTCTGATGACTCTTCTCCTTCTCCCAGTTTCCCCGTCATTCTGTCCATCGAGGACCACTGCAGCATTGCTCAGCAGAGGAACATGGCTCAGAATTTCAAGAAAGTCTTTGGGGACATGCTGTTGACCAAACCAGTTGATATTTCTGCTGATGGCCTTCCCTCTCCAAACCAGCTCAAGAGGAAGATTCTCATCAAGGTGAACTCGTGTCCCCAGCAAGGCTCAAAAGTGAAAGAATGAGGGCAGGATGGGGTGAGGATGTGGCACCTGCGTCTGGAAGGGAGTGATTGTCAGTACAGGCTTGGATGTGGAGAGCTGATGCTCAAACCAGCTGGAGACAGAGCTCTCTTGCTTCAGAGGAGCTGCTGGGAAATGAGCAGCTGGGTGCTGCGTGTCTGGAGAGCATGGGGGATGTTGGTATTTCTGCTGCAGCAGTCATTTCTGGGGAGAAGGGATAGGACTTCACTGCCATTCAATGATCTCTGTGGCATAGGTCTTGGTCCTGTTAGCCTGGAGGAACCCATTGCAGCAGACCTGGAGTTTTAGGGCTGTTCACCAGAAAATGCATACTGCTTTTTGGGTGCTCGTTCCCCTCAGGGTGCCTGACCTGCTCTCTTGTCCCACAGCACAAGAAGCTGGCGGAGGGCAGTGCTTATGAGGAGCTGCCCACGTCCGTGATGTATTCAGAGAATGACATCAGCAACTCCATCAAGAACGGGATCCTCTACCTGGAAGACCCCATAAATCACGTACGTCTCTGCTGCTGTCACCCTGTCCCTGCTCTGAGGGCTCCATAAATGATGTCATGGCTCCATCATGTGCTGTGTGTGCTGGAAGGAAGGGGTGTGGTGCAAATGCCCAAAGAAGCTCTTGGTCTCTCTGGTTTCTCAGGCATCCCTGAAGGCTGGGGGAGTTCTGTGCTGGCTCTCTCCTGTACTCTTCCCTTGGCATCTCCTGTGGGCCCTTGCTAGAGGCAGAAGGCTGAGCTAGAGGGAGCTCTGGGCCAAGGTACTGCAGCCTGTGATCTGTGCTGCAGGAAGTTCTGGTGATGGCTGTGCTTCCAGCCCTGCCTCCTACCAAGTGCCTGCACTCCTGACACACCTAAGCAAGCACTCTGCTTTATAAAGCACTGATCACTCATTTACTTAACACAGCCCACTTCTTCAGCAGCATTGCTTTGCTGAGGGTCTGTCATGCAAAGCCACCTGCTAACGAAACAGGTTTTTTGGGAAAATGGGAAAGTGCAACAGTAAATCCACATAACATCTCTGCTATCCTCACCTCTAATAGCTGCTGTGCTGAATCCATGCAGAGTGGGGTTTTTTTGCATTGATTTGCTTTTGATTTGGTCATCACCTTTTGATATGTAGTGGGGTGTTTGCAGTGTGATCTGCAGTCACTTTGTATGTACAACCTGTCACGTGCTGGGTTTTTGCTACTGATATATCCGTGCTTCAGATCTGGGGGCTGTCTTGGAAGCTCCTGTGACTCACTGGAATCAGTGTTGCTGGTGACTGTCCTTCACAAACCTGATCATCCCTCTCTGCTTGTGCTGGTCAGGGAGAGACAATCCCATGGGTGGATGGTGGGCCAGCTCAGTGCTTCCTCGGGGGTCTCTTTGCCAGAGTTTGTTTCATTGCAGGAGTGGAACCCTCATTACTTTGTGCTGACCAGCAGCAAGATCTATTACTCTGGGGAGACAACCAGTGACCAAGGAAACGAGGATGAGGAAGAGCAGAAGGAGGTGAGAGCTCCCCTGTGTGCAAGTGAGTTTCCCCTAAGGAAAGGACTTGACTGCCCAGGGGGCTAAGCATTGCCATTGCCAGCTGACTTCAGGGGGAGATCCTGTGCTGGGAATGATGGGAGCTGCTTCAGAAACTCCCTGGTCCTGGTTGGTAGACCCCTGAGCAGGCTCCAGCACCACAACTCAGTCACCCAAGGTGGTGGGTTTTCCCCCTTCCAGGTGAGCAACAGCACCGAGCTTCACTCCGCGGAGAAGTGGTTCCACGGGAAGCTGGGAGCGGGGCGTGACGGGCGGCACATCGCGGAGCGGCTGCTCACCGAGTACTGCATCGAGACCGGGGCCCCCGACGGCTCCTTCCTCGTCAGAGAGAGCGAGACCTTTGTTGGGGACTACACCCTCTCCTTCTGGTGAGGCCCTTACTGCCAGCCCGCTGCCCTGGGCCGCTCTGGGAGTAGTTTCTTCTTGGTGCTGTGTTCAGTGGTGGGGTCCCATTCCCTGGTGGTCTGTGAGCAGGTTTTTCCCCTTTTTCTGCGCCCCAGCATTGTGTCAGCTCCCTATCAGAAGGCTCAAGTCCATTGGGATCCTTATGCAGTTCCTCTCCTGTGGGGCAGGAATGCTGTGTCAGGCTGTAGCTCTGCCTGAGGCAGGTGCAAAATCTCTCTGTGGACAACCCTGGCTTAACCCTCCCTCTTCCGCAGGCGCAACGGGAAGGTGCAGCACTGCCGGATCCACTCGCGGCAGGATGCCGGCAGCCCCAAGTTCTTCCTGACGGACAACCTGGTGTTCGACAGCCTCTACGACCTCATCACCCACTACCAGGGGGTGCCACTGAGGTGCAACGAGTTTGAGATGAGGCTGACAGAGCCGGTGCCACAGACCAATGCCCATGAGAGCAAGGAGTGAGTGCGTGTTTAGGGAGGGGGGTTGTGTCCATTGGGCAGCTGGGACCCTGTGGGAAACCCTCTCAGATCTCTCCTCAGCCATTCCCCTCTTGCTGGGACTTTCTGGTCCCCCCTTTCTCCCCGTGGAGCTCTGTCACAGCATCCATGCTGGCCAGCTCCCTTGTGCGTGGAGCTAATCGTGGGGTCTCAATGCAAAGCAGAGGTACTGGGCTTGCTTGGGATGCCCTCGCCCTTGCCATGCATCGCCGAAGGGCTCTGCCCCATTCCAGTGTCACGTATAGGATGTTCTCTGCTCCCTGTCCTCCTTTTGAGGATTCGGGCAGCCTTTTAGGGGCTGAGGGGAAGCCATGTGCCATGGCAGAGCTGTGGGGCGAGCTGGATGTGTGGAGGCCTGTGCACAGTGACATGTCTTTGCTGAAAGGTGGTACCACGCCAACCTCACCCGGGCCCAGGCTGAGCACATGCTGATGCGGGTGCCACGCGATGGAGCCTTCCTGGTGCGCAAGAGGAGCGAGCCCAGCTCCTACGCCATCTCCTTCAGGTGTGTCCCTGGGGAAGGGTGATGGGTGCGGGAGGTGTGGCTGGGATGCTGTGGTGGGTGAGAGAGCTGGACAGGGGCCATCAGCTGAACATGGCTCTCCCAGATGGTGCTGGATATGTCCTGTAGCCCCTTGAGAGCCCTTAGGGCCCAGCTCCTCCCTCGATCCTCCGATGGAAGATGGCTTTGCTCAGACGTCAGCTCAGGGGCACCTTTTCCTTGGGTGTCTTTATTTTGGCAGAGACTTTCTTGTGCCAGGTGCCAAGTGGCTTCTCTCTGTCCTCCCTCCAGGGCGGAAGGGAAGATCAAGCACTGCCGGGTGCAGCAGGAGGGCCAGACTGTGCTGCTGGGCAACTCTGAGTTCGAGAGCCTGGTGGACTTGATCAGCTACTACGAGAAGCACCCGCTGTACCGCAAGATGAAGCTGCGGTACCCCATCAACGAGGAGACGCTGGAGAAGATCGGCACTGCAGTGAGTGTGGGAGGCCATTGGAAGAGCAAAGCCAAACAATGATGGACAGGTGGTTTTTGAGCTGGTGCCTCGGTGTGTGAGCCATCTCTGTGGAGATGTGAGCCATCTCCACAGCCCTCACCTCTTGGGGCTCTGTGCCACTTACGGGCACTGCCCCTCTGAGCCAGGCTGGCAGGGAGTGTGGGCTTGGGCTGCTGTTTGCTGTGTGCAGCATCATCTTCAGTCGTGTGCCTTCCCTGGGGTGCTCCTCCTCCCTGCCCCAAGGAAGGGGACATGTCACTGCTGTAACCGCTGGCCCTTTGTCCACAGGAGCCAGACTACGGAGCCCTGTATGAGGGACGCCACCCCGGGTTCTACGTGGAAGCCAACCCCATGCCCACCTTCAAGGTACACTCTGAGTGCTTGGGGTGGGACAACCTGCAAGGCCTGAGGGTTAGCAAGTGTCTCTTCATTTAATTTTCCAAGAGCTGTATTATTTTACACATTCATTTTTAGAGGAGAGAAACACTGGAGGTTGAACCAGCGGGTTCCCAGGCTGGGCTGCCTCTGGTTCTGAGCTCTCCAAATTCAATCCATCAGTGGCTCTGGGGTGAAGTGCCTGTGTGGGGCCGTACCAGACTTGTGAGCTCTGCTTTGGTGTCAGTGGGGGCCTTGATTTGTTCTGCAGGGTGTCAGCAGGGTCTGGCAGCAGGGCTGGATGCTGCCTGCACACAACGTGCCTCACAGCCCCCCCAGCAAACACATCTGTGGTGGGAGGTGATCTCATCCTATGGGCTCGTTGTCCGTGTGTCCATCCCCTGCCAGCCTCATGGGACCCCTCCTCCTTGCAGTGTGCAGTCAAAGCCCTGTTCGACTACAAGGCACAGCGGGAGGACGAGCTCACCTTCACCAAAAATGCCATCATCCAGAATGTGGAGAAACAGGAAGGAGGCTGGTGAGTGGATGCTGAGCCTCCCTTTTCCCTCAGGGATGTGGTCAAACCTTGCTGTCACCATCTCTACAAAGGTGTGTCCTCTCTAGGAGTGGGTCTGTCTGGGGATTGCCCACAAGCTGCATAGTCCCAAAGTCTGAGGAACCTAAAGCAGAGAATGGAGGAGCTGTCTGTCCCCCTCACCCCCACTCCGGATGCTCTGGGGTCCCATGGCAGGTGCTGATGCTGCCCCTTCCTTCCCTTCCAGGTGGAGAGGAGATTATGGTGGCAAGAAGCAGCTGTGGTTCCCTTCCAACTATGTAGAGGAAATTACTAGTCCCAGTAGCCTGGAGCCAGAGAGGGAGGTGAGTATGTCCATGAGTGGGGCAAGGAGGGCTGGTGCCCCTCGAGGTTGGCTGCTCTGCCCAGCGCCATGCCCAGCACCATGCCCAGCACCATCCTGCCTGTGCTTCCTTCCCAGCAGCAGCTGGATGAGAACAGCCCCTTGGGAGACCTGCTCGGAGGTGTCCTGGACGTGCCTTCCTGCCAGATCGGTGAGTGCCAGGGATTACATAGGCCAGCATTACAGAGGCCCTTTGAGGCTTCTCAGCCCTCTGGGGATAGACTCTGCATCCTCACCTATCACTTCCTGGGCTCCAATGACCAGAAATGGGACTTCTTGTAGCTGAGGAGTCCTGGGTCAGCCCTGAGCCCCTGTGTCTGTCTTCTTCCTTCCTCCCTCTGCTCTGTGAAGGGCTTGGCTCAGCAGCTGCTGTGACCTTGCCCTGTTCTCCCTCTCCCCACACAGCCATCCGCCCCGAGGGGAAGAACAACCGCCTCTTCGTGTTCTCCATCAGCATGTCCTCGGTGTCGCGCTTGTCCCTCGACGTGGCGGCCGACACGCACGAGGACTTGCTGGACTGGGTGAAGAAGATCCGGGAGGCAGCTCAGACAGCTGATGCACGGGTGAGTCTGGAGAGACATCTCCCTGCCAAGTCCTGGGTTTTCCAGGAGCTGAGGAGCAGGAGAGGCTGGCGGGGTGGTGTTGAGGTGGCAGCATGTGATGGATGGTGCAGCAGTTACAAAGATGACAAAGGCAGAGCAATCTTTGACAACATGGCATGTGTTATGGCTTGAGAGGTTCAGGCTGGATATCAGGGAAGACTGGACAATCGGGAGGGGGCTGAAGCCTTGGAAGGGGAGGGATCTCCATCCANAATCGGGAGGGTGCTGGAGGTGAGGGATCTCCATCCATGGAGGTTGGCAAGGCCACAGCTGCCCTGCCCTGCCCTGCCCTGCTCCAGGCAGGAGGCAGGACCCACCAAGGGCCCTTCCCTGGGGGTTTTGTGGTGTCCCCCAGTGCAGACCTGGCAGACCTGCTGGTGGTTCCCACAGTGTGAGCAGGAGCAGCCACACCAAGCAGTGTGGGTCAGTTTATGAGGTGGGTTGTCCAACACCACTGCTCCTACCTGGCCTGACACCTCTCTTACCCTTTCTTGGCAGCTCTCTGAAGGGAAGATGATGGAGAGGAGGAAAAAAATTGCTCTGGAGCTTTCAGAGCTGGTGGTCTACTGCCGACCTGTGCCCTTTGATGAAGAGAGTGAGTATCTGCCGGGCTTGGGGCCACCACAGGCAGTGACTGTGGCATCATCCATCCCATGGTGTGCCCCCAGGGGCTGCTTTGGTTAGATCTCAGCAGAGGCCAGGTGTCCAAGGTGTCCAAAGCACCAGTTTGCTTTGGAGCTCCGGAAACAGCCTTTTGCAGAGGGTGGAAGTTCTGTTCCCCATCCCTCTGTTGCTCATATCTGCCAGCATCCAGAGCAGCTGCTGATGGAGTGGGGTTGGGGAGCATCGTGCCTGATCACCAAGAGCTATGTCAGTGCTTTCAGCTGTTGGTGTTAGGCCCCTGGAAAACACCCACCAGGTCAGAGCAGGGTCAGCACTGCCGTGGTGGCTGAGCCAGGGGTGAGAGGATGGTGTCAGGAAGGAGCCAGTCGAGGTGGTTGAAATGTCTGAGAAGGGAATGTTGTTCTGGTTACACAGTGCTGTCTCCCCCCAGAGATCGGCACAGAGAGGGCCTGTTACCGAGATATGTCCTCCTTCCCTGAGACCAAGGCGGAGAAGTACGTCAACAAGATCAAAGGCAAGAAGTTCCTGCAGTACAACCGCCTGCAGCTGTCCCGCATCTACCCCAAGGGCCAGCGCCTCGACTCCTCCAACTACGACCCCCTGCCCATGTGGATCTGTGGCAGCCAGCTGGTAGCACTCAACTTCCAGACCCCAGGTGAGGGCAGCAGGCAGGGAAGGTGGGGGTGTTCCTGGGGTGCCCTGTGTCTCCTCTGAGCCACCTGCCTGCACCCCTGCTAACCTGCTCCTGGCAAATGGGGGGGTCCAGGAGGGGCTCTGGGTCTAGGAGGGGCTCTGCAGGCAGCAAGACCCGGTGTTCATGTCCAGGCATGTGGTTGCTGCAGGGGAAATGTGCCCCTGAGGGCTGGATTGACCCAGGGAGCTGGGCTGAGCCTGAGGGTTGTGCCACGAGAGCAAGAGGAGATGGAGAGGAGGCAGGGAGTTTCCCCAGGTCCCTGGTGACAACGAGGGCAGGCAGGGAAGGTGCCAAAGGGGATGGTGCAGCCCCAGCCTTGGGACTCCAGCTGGTTGCAGGGTTAGACACCAGCTGGATGCGTGGTCTGGGTCCAGCTGGCTGCTCGGTCTGGGTCCAGCTGGCTGCTCCTGCCTTTCCCCAGCTTCCACTCCTGCTCCTGCCGTGCAGTCCAGCCTTCCACTTTCCCTGGCCCTTGCCAAACCCTGCTGTGAGCCTGTTCAGCTCACCCACACACCAGCAAACAACCTGCCTCTTTTTTCCTGCTGGCTTTTTCATTCCTTTTGTGAATTCAAGCATCTCACAGGGCGGTTTGGCAAACTCTGGAGTCAGCACAAGGAAAGCTGAAGGGAGAGGGAGGAAAAGGAGGAGGTGACCCATGGAGCACTGGGTAGTTGGGCAGATCGTGCATGAGGAGATCACCCCATGTCCCCAGCACATGCACAGGCTGCAGTGAGGTTGTGGAGCACAGGCACTGCCAAAGGATGGGCCAGGTCCCCTTGCCAAGGGCTTCTTGTGAGGGACCAATAATCCAAGTGATCCAGCTTGTGAAAAGGGCACAGGGTCTCCTCCACTTCCTCCACCTCCTGCCTGTGCTCTCCAGACAAGCCCATGCAGATGAATCAGGCCTTGTTCATGTCCAGTGGCCAGTGTGGGTACGTCCTGCAGCCAACCAACATGCGAGATGACATCTTTGACCCCTTCGACAAGAGCACCTTGCGAGGCATCGAGCCGCTCTCCATCTCCATTGAGGTCAGTACCTGCTCCTGGGGTGGGGAGGGATTCGATCCAGGTGGTTGTACCAGATTTGGGGTGATAAAATGTATCTTCTGGGTTCCTGGCTCTGCCTGTAGCTGCTTGCTCCTCACCAAACCCCTCAGCCCTTCCCAAGAGCTGCCCCACAGCACAGGCTTGGAGAGCCCTCGCTGAAAAGGGAGACCCACGGGTGCTGCTGAGGGTAGCTGGAAAGGACCAACCCTGGATGCTCCCCTGGGATCCCTCCCGTGCAGGGCCCAGTGCCAGCAGGTGGCATCCATGAGCTGCTGAGGTGGCATCCCTGTCCCCAGAGCCTGGACGGCTCCAAGGGGATAACACAACGGCTGCACCTTGTCCCCTCCTTGTTCCCTCCCTCAGTTCCTCTGGGCTTGAGGTGTCCATGACCCCTTGGCTTGTGGCCCCTCCGGGGAAGATGCTCGAGGACAGAGCATCTTTTCACCCCACTTTCTGTGTTGCACTGCTGGTGATAGGAGGAGGGGCAGCTGTGGGTGAGGGGTGCCAGAGGATGGCCTGCGGGTGCTGATTGAATCTTTTTCGTGGGACTGGAGCTGCATCATTCCTGCTTCAGCTCACAGAGCTGCACCACAGGGGCTCTGCAGGGGTATTGGACAGTTGGCCAGGCAAAACTCCTGGAGGGCTGTGCCAAAGCAGGTGGCTCTCATGTTTGCACCAATGGTGTTGCAGTGGCCTGTACAGGAACCAAGTAGCCTGTACCCGGAACCGAGCTGTGGGTCAGCAGTCTCCTTTGCCAGTCCCTTCAGCTCATGCAGACCTTGGGGAGGATGCAGTGGAGATCTTGCCTTTAGGTGCTCACAAGTTTCCTCTGAGGCCACCTGTTTCAGAGTGTCCCACTGAAGAAAGCCCTTCGTGTCCCATCTGTGCCATTGACCCCATATCCACTGTCTCCCTAAAAATCCCTGGCACCATTTCCCTTCCCCATCTGTTTTCCCAGCTCCTCCTGCACCTCAGAATGCAGCTGCAATCACCAGGTGTCAAGACTCATTGTACCATAGCCAGTCACTGTCGCCTTTAAGAGATGGGCTCAGCCTTTTGTCCTCTGGCAAAACTGCCCATGTCCCCACCAAAGCCAGCTTTCACGGATGGAGAAGCCGTCTCGAGCCCAGCATGAGTCAAAGCACATGATCCAGCATTGGCAGCATGTCCTTCCCCTGCAACAGCAGCGTGCCGACAGCACGCTGGAGCGACATATGGCCACCGGCGAGAGGGAGCTGCGCTTGCTTTCTCCTGCGAGGAAGCAGGTTGTCGTTGGAGCTGGGCACAGACTGTGCTACAGTTAGGAGGCAGAGCAGCTCCTTTTCATCCTCACACCAAGGCAGGAGGGCTGAGAAGTTTCAGCAAAGAAGAAGGTGTCCAGTGTAGCACTCCAGGCAGGGAGCGGCGCTCGGCTTGGAGCCCAGTTCCAGCCTGGCAGGCCGGGGGAGCGATGCTGTGGCCCAGGCCTGGCTGTGCAGGCAGTAGGCAGGAACCTGGGGCAGTCCAGCTGCCTTTTTTTATGGCTTACAAGTCAAACTGGTGATTGGGAACACCATAGCAGCTTCCAGGGGTGGGAGCTGTTTCACTCCGAGAGGCTGTGCTGGGCTGGCTGTCAGCGTCGCTT
The DNA here is from genome assembly GCA_013396775.1 of Cephalopterus ornatus. Taxonomy (NCBI): domain Eukaryota; kingdom Metazoa; phylum Chordata; class Aves; order Passeriformes; family Cotingidae; genus Cephalopterus; species Cephalopterus ornatus. The sequence goes on along the minus strand of VZRE01013664.1, from coordinate 432,907 downwards.
GCAGTTAGCAGAGCCAGGGTGGTTTATTTGGAAAGATGTCTTGGTATGCAAAGACATTTGTTTCCCCTTTGCTCCTGTCTCTTACCAAGTGTGTCCTGCTCTCTGCCCAGGTCCTGGGGGCTCGGCACCTCCCCAAAAATGGAAGAGGAATCGTTTGTCCTTTTGTGGAGGTGGAGGTGTCCGGCGCTGAGTACGACAATGCCAAGCAGAAAACCGAGATTGTGGGTGAGTGGGTTAGTGAAGGGAAGGGAGAGGGATGCACCAGCACTCCTGATCCTGCTGTGAGCCATGGGTTCTGCAGAAAGGCCTGGCCCTGGGCTGGGAGCTGCCCTTGTGCTGCTCCAAGCTCAGCATCAGCTGTGGGGGAAGGGGCTCAGTGGGGGCTGCCCACTGACAGCTGTGTTTTGTGAGCAGCGGACAACGGCCTGAACCCCCTCTGGACCCCGAAGCAGTTCCACTTCCAGGTCAGCAACCCTGACTTTGCCTTCCTCCGCTTTGTGGTGTACGAGGAGGACATGTTCAGCGATGAGAACTTCCTGGCTCAGGCCACCTTCCTGGTGAAAGGCTTGAAGACAGGTAAAGTGCTTGGGGAAGTGGGAAGGGTGGTCCTGGTGGTCCTCACCAGTTCACATCATTAGCCAGGAAGATGCTGAGGTTCACGAGAGGATGTTGTCATGCCCCAGGCGGCTCAGTCCTTCCTATCCCCATGACAGGTCACAGCCCCAACGAGGTAAAGGAAGGCAGAAGCCATTTGCTAACAGCCCTTGGGGCTGACTGGGAGGAGTTGGAGAATCATGGAATCATAGAATGGTTTGGGTTGGAAGGGGCCCTAAAAAAACATCTTGTTCCAATCCCCCTGCCAGGGGCAGGGACACTTTCCACTGGACCAGCTTGCTCAGAGCCCTATCCAACCTGGCCTTGAACATTTCCAGGGATGGGGCAGCCACAGCTGCTCTGGGCAGAAGTGAAAAAGGGTCTTCTGGGAGAAGGACCCCCCCTCTGACACTGACAAGTGCCACGAGTGACACCAGGGCCGTCTCTGCCGTAGGTTTCCGAGCTGTTCCCCTGAAGAACAACTACAGTGAGAATCTGGAGCTGGCTTCCCTGCTGGTCAAGATAGACATTTTCCCTAGCAAGGTGAGACGGGGTCACACACGGGAAGGTGACTGTGCCACAGGGCCGAGGAGCAGAGGCAGTGAGTGAGCCCTGCCTGGCCCTGCCCACGCTCCTGCTCCCGTCAGGGCAACGAGGCTCAGCTGTGCCTGGCCTGAATTCCCAGTGCTGCTCCATAGTGATGCACAGCGGGAGGGCAAGTGCTGGGCTTGCCTGCTGCAGCAGTCGGGGTGTTTCAGGCAGGGTCCTGCCTGGACCGTGTTTGACTTGCCTGGAAATCCCTTCAGCAACAGCTGGAGGAGGCGGATTTGCTCCATCCCAGTGCCTGTCTGCTCTCCAGGGAGGTTACAGCTCAGTATCACGGAGCTGGCTGGCCTGGGGCTGTCTGTGTTGGCATAAGTGGAGGGCAGGGCTTCTTCAGAGACAGATGGTTCTTTTATTTCTTCATTTAAAATGGTGCTGGTGGGAGCCAGCAGTGGTTGTTAGAGCGGTTTCATGTTGCAGACCCCAAGCCCCCACGAGCCCTGGACACGCTGCGTGGCAGCTCACACGGCTGCCCCAGGACTGCCCTCACTGCAGGATGTACACTTTGAAATCCCAATCCTTTGACTGCTGTGTTTTTTTCTTTCTGATCCGAGCAGGAGAATGGTGAAATAAACCTCTTCAATGCTTCAGCCCTACGGGAACGAGCAGGGGACGCCTCCAGTCAGCTGCTGTCAAGCAGAGGCAGAGAGGGGTCCTTCGAGTCGCGGTACCAGCAGCCTTTCGAGGATTTCCGGGTGTCCCAGGAGCAGCTCGCTGACCACTTTGAGAGCCGGGAGCGAAGGTAATGGCAGTGCTCGTTCAGCTCCTCCAGCAGGAACCCCCCCAGCATTTAGTCTCTGGTGTGGAGGCTGATGAATGCAGCATCCCCAGAACCCAGAGAGAAGCTGCAGCCTTGTTTGCTGCACAGAAACCCTAAATTTCAGCATGAAAGTTGTGCCAGTGCTTGGAGGAGTCTGTGGGAGTAGGGTGGGACAAAGAGCTGCCACCCCGCAGCTGGTGCCACTTTCCTCAGGCACAGGAGATGGGGCTGAGCCCCTGCTTTCCCCCAGACCTGAGACACCGGGGAATGCCCTTGGTCAGCCCTGGGTGAGGCTGAGCTGTGCCCTCTCTGTGCCCCCTGCAGGGTACTGCGGAGGACCCGGGTCAACGGGGACAACCGGCTGTAGCCCATCCCGGCGGGCGAAAGCACCTCCAGTGCTTGTGAATCTCACAGCACGCTGTGAACTGGTTTCTATGGAAACGGCACTGCTATGGCCTACTTTCAGGCAGCTTTTCCAGTTTCTCTGCTGAAGTGTGTTCAAGTGGAGAACTAAAAAAAAAAAAAAAAAAAAAATTGGGGAAAAAAAAACCTCCACCCCAAAACCAACCCCAACCACCCTCCAACCTTCACCACCAAGCCCTTAATGAAGCGCATCGGTGCGGACAGGCTGCCAGTCGCTGAGGTGAGAGACCAAACTGCCTATAATCACAAGGAAAGACCCAAAAAACCCCCACCCAGCCCTCTGTGGCGCTGCTCTGCCTGTACTCCGGAGACCCCGTGCAGTGCCAGAGGCCCTGTGCAGCCGTCCTTTGCTGTCCCTGTTCCCAGCACTCCGGGCCGGGGGGACTTTGGTGACCGAGGCAGCACATACCTGTGTCCTGGCATCGGATCTACTACCTGTATAGCCACTGCCTAAGGGCCCAGTAGTGAAACTCTGTGTTTACGGGGCCGCTCTAGCTTTAAACGACAATAAAAGTGTCAGTATTATGTGTGTGGTGGCTCAGGTGTGTGCACAGGGGTGCAGCCGTTCCTGATGGGAGCTTGCACTGTTCCCTCCTTCCTCCTGGATTTAGGGGGTTTGTAGCTGCTGAGGGGAAAAATAAGAAGCAGCTGCCTCAGGTTTAATGTTTTTCATTCAAAATGGTAAAACAAGGTCATGTGCTACTGCTGACCATGCAGTTCTGAGCCAGCCTGGGGACAAGCACCCCAGGAGGAAGAAGGGCTCCTAGGACAGAGGTGTCTGAGCTCAGCATCCTGCTGGGTCACTCACCCAGCGCCTTACCCCATCGTGCTCTTAAAACAAATGGCAAGGCTGTGATGAAGCATTCCCAGCCCTCTCCACACACAGGGTGGCTCCTGCGGTGATGTCCTGGACCCCAGTGCAAGCACCAGTCAACTCACGCTTGTCTTTTACGCTCTTTATTTAGGAAGAACCAAAAATCTCTGGTTTCATTTCAACAAACTGTACAAGCAAGCTCTTCCCCTCGCCCACCCTCACATCCACATATACAAAAGGAAGGGAAACTTGCCATTCACTTCTCAGAAGTGGCATTGTTGCTACAGGGAGTTCTTGCCCTCAGAATAAGAGCAGGTAAAGTCCATAGCAGGTACAAGCTACCCTAGCCCTAATAATAGCTACAGCCCACAATCACAGGCAGCTTCACTTTTTTTTTTTTCCTCATTAAAACCTTTACCAAAAGTAAAAACTATTTCCTGTTTCACACGATTGCCAAGGTGACCATTTAAAATTGTGGTCTTGAAAAAAAACACAGTAACAACCCCACTGGAACCCCCCACACCTCCCCGGTACAAAGACGGTTTACACAGCAGAGCCCTCGCTCTGCTCCCTCACTGCAAGGCCACCCTTATGAAAGGTCCCATTGCAGCTACAATTACATTTTCCTTTGGATAAATCCAAGCAAAAATTCCAGGTCATTCAGCACCAGCATGATTTCTAAATAACAATAATTAAAAAAAAAAAAAAAAAAGAGACCCCATTAGGCTGACTTTGTGGTCTGCTGAGAAACAAAGTGATCAACACGCTGTTCCCAAAGTCTCTCTTTTAGTGCAATGTTAGTATGTGCAAGGGGAATCACAGCCACGTACCCAAAACACCACCATGAGCCAGATGGGGCAGAGAGAAAGTGCAATTTTAGCTAGAAGTTTTCTATGCCATGGATTCCTAGCCCAACCCTCACTAGCACCAGTAAGCAAGAGTTCTCCTAACACTGCCCTCCATCAGTACAGGGAAAAAGAGGCTTTAAGTATGCCATCAAAACATGGCCAGTGTCAGCAAAAAGAGCACTTGGGCAATAACCAGAAAACCCAAAAATCAAAAAAAAAGAAAAAAAAAAAATCACTGCTCAGGTAACAGAGCTCCCTTGCTCTGCCTTAAAGTTTGTGATGCCAATCCAGCACTCCTGGCAGGACCACTGCCAGTAAAACATAGAGCAGAAACTGAACTTCCCAATTTAAAAAAAAAAAGAAAAAAAAAAGGGGGGAGAGAGCCTGCAAATGCCTCATCCCTCTCCACGTGAAGTGTTGCCTAATCTTCCCTGCTGTTTTGGGGATCAGCTGGGTAGTGACACCAGTGGTTACAGGTGAGCTGAATCACATCAGGGCCCTTCAATTTGAAAAGAGCAAAGCTAAAATTACCAGGGTAACTGGAGATAGAAGTTTAAAAGTATTTTAAATACTGTCAACACTGTAATTTGTGCCTAAGTGTTGAAAATCATCTTTCTCTTCTGATTCCCAGTGATCCAGCTTCCAATCAGGTTGCCTCTGTTACGTCCCTAAGAGAGGGGCTGCAGGGCAGACAGAATACAACATTCCCACACATGATCAAACTGTTGCTTTTCAATTAAAAATTAAAAAAAAATACCCAAAACCCTAAATGTAAAACCTGCCTTCTACAGTTTCCTTCTTCTCCTGAACAGTCAAGGGACACTTAGCAAAAATTAACCAAGCAGGTATCCTGCAGCTCCGGCGAGAGCATCCCCCAGCCAGGTAAAGGACCACAGGGTCTCTCTCAGCTGCAGCAGCTGCTGCTTTTGCTGGTTGCTTCTCATGGTGACCAACACAAATCCCTGGCAGGGAAGGGACAGGAAGCCACACTAATTACCTTCAAGCACCTGTGCCCATCCTCCCACCACGCTGCAGTCCTGATGTCCATCAGCGCTCACCTCTCAGGCAAGTGCAAACAGGAGCCTGTAGATTATGGTTTGTCTAATGTCCTGCTTTAAAAAAAAAAAAGAAAAAAAAAAAAGAGAAAGAAAAAAGAATGATTTCCAGGATGCTAATTATGGACCTGAAAAATAAGGTACCCAAATGAAACACGGAGCCATGTCTAGGGCTGGCACAAATCAGGGTTTCGGGTTATTAAGCAATTGGATTGTGCCCTTAATCTAAGCAGTCTCAGAGACATAAGTAACAAGATTCACATGGATTAAAAATGATGGCTACTGCTGTGCCTGCCAAGCCCAAGCTCACACACAGCTGATGGAGGTGGAGAATATAATTTCCCTTCCTTACTGATGCTGGCTACATCACCTCAATCTTACACCCCTCCTTTCAAGTCAAGATAGTCATCTTTGATTAGATGATGATAAATATTCACACACTGTGTAGAACTGTGGTGACACTTCCTCTTAACACCACAAGAGCTGCTGCTGGGACTGTCAAGCCACCTCTCAATTTTTCCTTTCAGTTTCGGATGCAAACACATTTCCAGTGTCCTGCACCAAAACCCGAGTCTGTTTGGAGATGGCACCTGCTTCTCCCTCTCAACAGAGAAACAGGGGACCACAGAGCTAAACCCTCAAAAATCTTCAGCTTATACTTTTATGGAGATTTCAAGTCAACTAAAAAATGCAGATAAACAAGGAATGTAGGAGTTAGAAAGGGAACTCGATCACTTTTTGATTTTTTTTCTGTCTCTAAATCTCGCCCTCCCCACGCCGTGGCGTTTGCCAGCCCCGTTGCCACGTCCGAGGGGAGTCTGCATGGAACCACTTTTTAAAATTCCTCTGACCCAAAAGAAAGAAAACTCCTGCTGTGCTTGTATGAATGCATGGAGACAAAGCTCAAAAACCTCAGCAGCTTCCAACCCTCAAGGCCGGTTTTTCTGTGTACACCGGGAAATTCTCCCTCTAGCTCACAAGACTTCTTTTCAATTTTTCTGGAAAACTGGCTGAATACAATCCAAGTGCAAAATATTTCAGCTAGTGCATGGAAATGTGGTTTGAAGGGACCAGTTCATACCATAGTCCTTAAGCATTTCTGTAGATGGAGTGGGGAATCACTCTTCCAATTAGCCACAGGCCTTTAAGTGTACACCAAAAATCCCACAGAAAATCACCTTGAATGGGCAAACTACACTTCCAACATATTTATATAGCAAGTAGTTAGTAAAAGTGTACATTTTTAATGTACCTCTTAATGCAATAAAGAATCAATGGCATATCTGAACTGTATATATGTGTACTTAAATAAACCTGCATGTACATAGACACTACAGAGTAAATTGACCTACCTGTATTTGTTCTCTGAAGGTGACACTGCACATACACCCACTCTCACGCCACACAACTCACAGATCTGCTTTCCAGCTCTAGCACCACCCAGATTCTCCTATCACCTTGGATATTTTAGGGTGTGCAGGATTGCACCCATGAAGGTGAACCCCTGGGGCTCTGGCAGAGCAGTGGGGATGAGCCAACACAAAGGCAAAGTGGGACGGCTGCTGGTCACACCTCCAACCATGCCATGACCATCAGCAGTGCTTCTAAAGAGAAATTTAGGGAGCCTGGTGCCACAGCAGGGTGCCCTGGGTCGGTGCCACCCCTGCTCAGAGTGTGGTGGGGATGGGTTCATCTCACTGCTATGGGATGGGCACAGCGTGAGTGGGAGCGTCCAAAACATCACCCCGGCTCTCTGGGGTTCAGGTCATCTCCATCTGCAGCAGATGGTCACACTTGGCCACGGGGATCATCCCTGTGTGCCAGGGAGCCCCATGAACTCAGGCACAGACACCCAGCACGTCCCCCCGGGCGAGGGGAAACCTCTCTGCCAAAGCACTGAGCAGATACAGCCCCTTCCAGCAGCTGAGCAAGGCAGCCTCAAAGAGGGGACGAAGAAAGAATTGCAAAAGCAAGGGCAATTAAAGGTAGAAATCAGACACCATCTTTGGAAGAGGTTCTGAAAGAACTTTTTTGTTTTTAAACCAGATTTTTTGTAAATCTCTGGATCCGATCCTTCAGGGTTTGCTACCCACCCTCCTAATAAATATCATTTACCACCAACAATAAAGTTTCCCACATTAAAAAGCTCTCACTAAATAAAAAACTTCTACTGAAAAAGCTTGGCTGAGTTGGCTTGGCAAAAATAAGGAGCTATGACTACTCTCCATAAATACATCAGCAGATAAACACCAAAACTATTTAAGTTAAAGGACAATGTTGGCTCCAAAACAAACCAGGAATAAACCAGCCACGAATTAATTCAAACTAGAAATTTAAATAAAGTTTCTAACCGCTCAAAGGCAGTGAAGTTCTGGAAGAGCCTTCCAAGAGCAAAAGCGAAGGCAAGACATGGAACCAATTTGGAGCTGGGATTTGATTAGTTTGTGACAGAACGGTCTGACACAGCATTTGGCTGGACTATCCAGCTCAACAGTTTCCCTTCTAGACCTTGTTTTCTATTAGAAAAGAGTATTTTTTAAAAAAAAAAAATCTTTAAGCAGTTGCATCACACAGCAACCAGCCAAGACAACACACATTAAAAATGTACAGGTACCAGGCAGCAGGCAGGTTAACTGGGAAATTTATTTTGCTATTTTGCCAGAAACATTGCACATGGCCTGGAAAAAGAAAAAAAAAGAAGGGGGAAAAAAAAAAAAAGACTGGAACAAACACTTGAAGCCACCAGCAGTGCTGCAGGAGGATCTGCCATGTAGGGCTGCAAGAAGGAAACTTCCCCACTGCAGCAGAGCCGCTGCCTCACCGATCCCTGGGAGACAAAAATGACTTGAACCACTCACAGCCACGCTGCAATTCCCTGTGTTTGTTCTCTGAAGAACAGCCTGTTCTCTCTGAACAATGAAAAGGATTCCAGGTCAGGATGCAAAAATTATTATGTGCTAGTTCTCAGTGATTAAAGAGAGACTTGGAGATTTAATAGCCTGCTACAGTCAGTCTCCAGGAGCACAGGGGAAAGTGTTCTAGCCAGCAAGGGACAAAATGACACCAAACTCCTGGGCTGCCTGGGTCTGGGAACCTGCTATTTATCAGGGCAATGCTGACTCTAACCTCATGTGTAGGGATAAGAATCTCACTCAACTTAAATTCAAGACTGGCAGTTTTCTTCTCAGATCCCTTTCGTAACACAGTCACACACACTTGTGTGCCCTTCACTGCCAGGACCAGAAGGGGCAGAGAGGATATGTGCAGCCATGCCAACCTTTAGAGAACAAACCCCTTAACGGACAGATGAAAAAAAAAAAAAAAAGAAACAAGTACTATGCCATGATAGTCCATATCTAAGCAACGACCTTGTATACACAATGTCTGAGATTTGTTATGCTTGTATAGGCAGCTGTAGGCATCGGTATATGAATATGAAATCTGAAAGTCTGTCACTGGAAAGCAAACAGGAGCATCCTATTTCCCGGGTGCGAGCCGAGCCCCCGCCTCGGGCAGCCCTGAGCCGTGTCCTCGGCTGGGCCACGAGAGCTCGGCACCGAGGGCCCAGTTTGTGCACATGTGCTGTCTCGTGTGCTGTGCTCAAAGGTCTCATTTATGGCAGTGCTTCATCACCACGTCCTGCTCCTCATGTTTGGATCAGGCCGGCCCGCAGGTTGCTTAAAGATCACAAATTTCTTCTCGAGGGTAAGAGCGGATCCTCCAGGGCTGCTGGTTTCAGTTCACTCTGTTTCTGAAAAAGAACAGAGGTGTCAGAAGCTCCAGCCCGCTGTGAGGGCCTGCAACCCCAGGTGGGATGCTGGGGGGGGAGGAAGGGGTGCAGAAGTGCCTCAGGATGGGCAAAACTGGGAGCCTTGACAGAGTCAGCTGCAGAGAAGGGCAGCCCCACTCAGAGGGGCCAGGAAACACAAAATCCTGTCGAAGTGGAGCTGGCAGGGCTAAGGAGGGATGCAGCCTGCAGCAGTCCAAAGCTGTGCACACCTTGCCAAGCACCTCCTGCCTCTGTGCCATGAGCGGTGATGGGACCACCTCACTCTGGGTGGCACTTTCCCACAGGGCAGGTAAAAGGACCCGACACTCCTGCCGTTTCACTTAGCCAGGATTTGGTTTCCGAGTGGTGTCAGCACCCAGTGACTGAGGCAGAAAGGGGCAGGCAGGCAGTGGCACTAATGTCACCCCGCCTGACCCTCCTCATCCTCCTTCCTTTCCCCCCTTCTTTCACAGAAGAGCTCCTCACTGCTTCCTTAGTTAAATCTCAAACACTGAACCCTTCCCTGAAGCCTGTTTCCCAAACAGGAGAGGCCCAGTGCCCCATGCCCACCCAATTCCCCATGGAGCCAGCCCTGCCAAGGCAGGGACCTTACCCAGCCGTGTGGCGGGCGGCGGGCCGGGGGCGGCGGGGGTCCCGGCGCTGCCCTCCAGGCCGACCGGCTCCCACGCCTCGCTGCTCTCCGACGCCTCCGCGCCGGCTTCGCGCGGCCCTTTGCGGCTCCCCGCCGCCTTGCCGGCACAGGCCTCCTCAGAGCCAGAGCCCCTGCCTTCCTCCTCTGCCTTCATGGCAAACCACACCTTGAGCTGCTGGGCGCCGAGGCGGGAGCGCTCGCACAGGCCGGGCACGTCCTCCTCCCGCAGCCCCTTGTGCTTCTCGTAGTAGTCCTCCAGCACCTCCCTGCTGGCAGGGCTGACCTCCACCAGCCCCGGGGGGAAGACCCCCCGCCGGTAGTTCTCATACCACTTGAGCTGCCCGTTCTTGTAGCCGTACCGGCTGTCCCCGAACCAGCGAATGACCTCGGCCCGCGGCAGGCCCGTCTGGGACACGATGGCGTCATACTCCTGGTTCGTGGGACGCTGGGTCTGCACGAACATTTGCTTCAGCAGATGCCGCTGCTGGGCCGTTTTTTTGAAGTTCAGTTTGGTTTTGGGAGGGGTGGGCGGCCGGCTGGAGCTGCCTTCCCCCTTCTCGTTTGCGCCGGTCCCCGGCACCTCATTTTTGCCATTGGACTCGGTCACTCGCAGGTTCTTCAGGTTGATTTTGATGGGACTCACCTTCCGCTCCGCCGAGTTCGTGTTGTTGCCGGAGGCGTCGACTGAGCCGTTCTCACTCGCAGCCCTCTGCTCATCCGAGGAGTCCTCCCCTTCCCCGCCGCCATTCTCCGCCTCCTCCTCTTCCTGCTGAGTCGCCTCCTCCACTTTCTTGTTTTCCTCTGCCACCTTCTTCTTCCTCCTCTCCGAGAACCAGCTGTCGATCTCCCTCCGCGTCATCTTCGTTTCCCCCCTCAGGCGGTTCACCTCTTCCTCTGCAGGAAGAGGATTTTGGGCAAAACTGCTCTCCAGGGCCTTCAGCTGCTCCGGTGCCCGCTCCTTGTATTTGGTTGGGGTGAAGTCGGGCGCCTGGTGCCACGACTGCCGTCGCGGCGGGTGCTGAGGGGCCGGCGTGGCCGCTGCCGCCGCAGGGCTCAGCTCAGCTCCTCTGGGAGGGACGTCGAAGGTGATTTCGGGCAGGGAATCAAGAGCACTGTCTCCAGGGAAGACGGCCCGGCCGCCTCTCACGTTCCTGTAGTGGTACCTCCTGTCGCTGAACCATTTTCGGATCTCCTTGGTGGACAAGCCCGTGATCTTTGTCAGCCGCTCCACTTCAGCCTGACCAGGGAACTGGTTTCTGCAGAAGCTGCCTTTAAGGGCTGAGAGCTGCTCATGGGACTTCTTGTTTTTGTAGACGTTGGGATCCAGGAAGGTCTGCGAGGAGATGGCAGGGCAGGCGGTGAGCAGCGACTGGGCGCTGTTGACCACCTTCACCCCCGAGGCGCTGCTGGAGCTCACCGTGCTGTGCTGCGCTGCCGGCTGCGGCTTGGGGACAGAAGTCACCGCCAAGGTGAAGGAGGAGCTGGTGCCCTTCAACCCATTTGCCATGATGGGCTGCGTGACCAGCAGCCCCCCCGTCCCCTCCGGCTGCCCCACCATGTGGCCTGGTAACGTTGCCTGGATAAGATGGGGGACGCTCCCGGGATTCGCAACCAGCGGCGTGTTCAAAACTGTAATGGTGGGTTGTGGCACGGACTGAATAACAGTGTTGAACATCTTCTTCCTGGCATCTTCAATCTCCTCTGGTGACCAGCTGATGCCCTGCTTCAGCCTCTGCGCAGTGAACCAGATCTTCAGCTGCTCTTCTGGGTACTTGGTCACCACAGTCAAGTAGCAGAGCTCTGCTTTGGTGGGATAGGGAAACTTGTGGAAAGAGTTTTTCAGGAAGCTGTTGGAGTCCATGGCGGCATTGTAGGTTGGAATGCTGCTCAGGGGAATCATCACCTTGGGAAGGGACTTGGATGTAGGCAGCTGCTGATGCAATGGGGGTTGCTGCTGCAGCGACACAAGTTGTGCAACCCCTGCCTGCAGAACGGGCACGTTTCCTATGATGGAGCCATTCACTATATGGGATGACTTCGTTGAACTTGCAGTGGGCTGACTGACTGGCACGGACCCATTTGGGAAGGAATGCTCCCCATCCTTCACCTCTGACTCACCACCCAACTGACTTGACATGTTCTCCTTCAGCGTGTGGATTTTTTTGGCCTCGGGTTTACCTTTCATTATCTTCATGATGGGGGTTTTGGTAATGATAATTTCAGACTGGCCATCTGCCCCTTCTTCAGGAATCTCTCCCGGGAGGTCGTGGCTGCTGGTGGCCTCACAGAGACTCTGCTCCACGGTGGTACGACCGTCCTGCTTAGCCACCCTCCAGACAAAGCCCGTCTCGCCGCCGTGCGACTCCGCGTTGTGGTGCGAGAGCCCCTCGTGGCTGTTGGCCAGGAAGCTGCACGGAACACACGCGAACGCGGGGTCTTTGCTGAAGTCTAAGTGCTCAGAGTCCAAGTGCCCAAAGAACTGATGAACGTCCTGGGATCCAAAGTCACAAGACTTGCAGATGTAAGTGTCGCTGTCGGCAACGCTGCGGTGCCCGTTGGACAAAGCTCCACTGTTACTGTTACTGGCACCAGCATCGCTCGCTGCCGGCCCTTCCACGGGAGCCTCTTGCTGTGTTCCTTCATGATCATCTTCCACAGCATCCTGTTCAGTCTCCTGAAGCACCAGTGTTTTTACTGGTATCATGCAGGGAGTTGTGGATTTCCTTTTGCTAGCCATCACGATGATTGATCCAGATGATTAACTTTTTTGTCATTTAAATTAAATTCAAATTTAAAAAGCACTATTGCAAGTGCTCTGCGGTCCAGATTCCAGCAAATTCATGATGTCAGAAGGAGCTGTTGTCAAATGTTGACAAATGTTCATATTTGCCACAGAACCTGAGGACAAACAGAGGGAGAAGGGGTTAGCTCCTCTGGCATTTGACAAAGCACAGCTGTCCTGGTATTTAACTGTTTCCCTCAATAAATCATTTTTCAGCCCCTTTTGCTTGAAAAATTTACCTTGACCTTGGATTTACTGTATTTTCACACCCAGAACCTGTGAATTACCTGTTTAAAAACAAACAGTCCACATCAAATTCTCATTGGAGGAGGAAACCCACTGAATTTTCCACTCACCCTGCCCTGTCACGACCCATCTTTGGTGTTCTGGCAGGGAGAGCAGTGCCCGGGCTCCCTGTGTACCCAGGGTCCCAGCTCAGCCCCACGCGGGAGGTGATACCAGGCAAGGGCACCTGGGAAAGCCTCCCGCTTTCCATCAGAAGAACCTAATGAAAAATCCACACACTCCCCACAGAACACTTCCATTTCTTCAAAATCAGCATTTTCCACCCATCCTGTCGGGAAGTTTCTTGCCAGCTCCAAGCACTGTGCCCGTGCCAAGAGCCTCTGCCTGCAGACACCCGGAGCTCTGCTGCAGGGAGCGAGGAGGCTGCAGACTGGAACACACATTTCAGCTCTCCTTGCTCAGCAAGCCTGCAAAGCATTTGGGAGATTCCCTTCCCACTCTGTGCACACTTCATTACTGTTTCAACAGCATCTGGGAGTCTTCATCTGGAGCTGCAAGAGAAGGTAGAGGCTCCAAAACTCAAGGGCAGCATCACAATGTTCCTGGCTCCCAGCCTTCCCCTCCCACCACCTCTGCAGCTTTTGGCACTCACACCACTCAATGCACTGGGGATGTTCCCTAAGAAAGTGTAATTTCTTGTTAAGGCAAGCCCATCTTGCTGGGCTTGGGGTGACCAGAGAGTTGATACATTTTGAAAACAAACAAAAACCCAAACAAACAAACAAACAGAAAAGGAATAATATTTTCTCTTTCGTTTTTGTTTTGTGTTCTTTTTTCCCTGAAACTAACTAAAGCAGATCCCAAACTGCTCCAGCCTCTGGAAGGCCGGGACATTAGCCATAACCTTATTCCTGGCCTGATGTAGCCTCCCCATGTGCACAGCGAATTCTCTGTGCCTGAGATCATGACCCAAGGGCAGTAAAGCTGCTGTAGCTGGCACCAGGAATCACTTGCCTGGTGACACCCCTCTGTCAACCTTTTCTACAGCAACTCTGCTTTTTTTTCTTTTTCCTCTGAAAAAGAGGGATAAAACGGTATTTTTCCAGACTGCAAGGTCACTTGGAAGCACATGGATGCACTGATTCATACTATAAAGACTCTGTGCCAGATTTTTCTGGGATTTACAGTAACAGAGCCTTATAAAAACACTCATAAAAACTTGAACTTAAAAAAAAAAAAAATTACTTACCATCCTAGGAGATGACTCACAGAGGTAACTCCTATCAGTTACACCAGTTGTGCACCAGTAGCTTTCTCAGATCAGATATTTGGAGCTGATCTCATGCACTGAGAAATGCAGATCGGGCAAATGACTTGGTGGTGCTTATGCAATACCTCCTGTGCCTAGTTTTGTCAGTAGTTTTTAGAACAGAGGAATGAAAGGTCCTCATGAAAAAAAAAAAAATCAAATGGAGGAAGTACAATTTGACCTCCCCAACTTTATGGTATTTTTTTTTTTTTTTTAAAAATTGTTCGGAAAGCTGGCATCATTTTTTACAAATGGGAGAGCCTGGATGGCCAGCTCTGGCCTCAGCAACTCTCCGGCACCCTTTGAAAGACTGATGGGAAAACGTAACTTCCCGTCAATGTGGGCTGATGTGAGATTACAAAACAGTCCTGTAAATAGTGTTAGTCATCACTGAACTTGGCATCAGAAAAGACTGCTTGCTATGCTAAAGCTTTGTGAAGAGCCAGAAATTATAACTTTTTAAAAAATATCTATAAATAAAACGGGTATTAAAGCTGTGAGCTGGATTTAGACAGCGAGGACTGCATGTCTCAATACCTGCTTTGTGCTGCTCTCATGCCACCTTCCTGTGGTTAGTCTTTCCTCTGCAGAGGGCCAGAAAGTTATCCATTAGCATTAGCAAGTGGAATACTTGGATGACTATGAATGGGCTGTGCTATTCAGAGGGGAACAGCATCCATTTGACACCAATCCTGAGATCCTCATTTTTGATGCTAAGTTAAATATTACACAGTCTAGCAGGGGGCAATGACCTTTCCAAGTCAAGTCAATTTAGGAAAAAACAGTAAGACCAGCCTGAAAGCTACAAAATACAGCTGAGAGAAGTTTCATGTCAGGGAAGCAGTGGTAAAAGAGAATTCTTATTTCATTTTATCCTGCAGCTTCAACACAGGGAGAGACTGCTGGGCCCTCTGCAAGCTTTTTCCTTTCAAGCAAATTCCAGATAGAGATCCAGTTCCAGAGTCTCCATTATTGAGACAGCTAGAGTCCCAGACAGATCTTATCCAGTGTTTATGGAGTTGCCAGATATCAAAAAAGGTGATTTTTATCTGTCAACAGAGTAAATTTGATACAGAGCATCAGCGATACACAAAGACCCCCATTGTGCCCCATTAACAAAGTGCCTCTCCCGAGCACTCCACTGCTATTATTTTGAGTAAATGTGAACGGCCTGACCCACCTACAGAGAACCTAAAAGCTCCGCATTTCATTTACCAGCACATTTGCATCAAGCCCTGTGCTCCCTCCAACAACTTTCCTTAAAAATGCAATCAAAGCAGGTCCAGCCACCACAGCTCTCCTGCGGGGCTCCAGTATTAATGCCACCTGAGCACACAGATTGCAAATTTAGCTGGAAGTGAATCACAGTGGCAATTTACTGGAGGAAAAAAAAAAATTAATCAAGTGTACTGTTTGTCCATTTCATTTCCATGGAACAGTTGCATAACCACATGTTGGGAGTGTGTTTTATTCACTGCTCACCTTCTGGAATGCACTTAATACTTTAATACACTGCTAATACATAACAGAATTGATAATTCACCTATTTCTTCACCATTAAAGTAAGTGAGACCGTTTTAATGGATAGGGTAAATTAATGGCAGCAAAATTAATCAGTTGAAAAACATCTTTACAACTGATCTCGGTACATAAACCACCACTGCAGATGTCTCAGACCCATCTGCACAGCCATGAGTGAAGAACTCCATTTCCTATGTACTATTTTATGATTAACTGGAGCAATGAGACATTAGCTGAATGGAAGAGCTACCTGGCAGCCAGGAAGACAGCAGGATTGTACTTAAATTCATGGTTTTTATTTAATTTATAACTGCTAATTTCATGGCGAGGTAGCAGAGTAAGCAGGGCAAATGACCAGCGCACCTAAACCTGTCACTGCTATTGAAATTTGAGGGAAGGCTGACTTAAAGCAGAGGCAAACCAATTCTCTGTGATGCTCCCAGAGAAACTAATGCTGGAAGGAAAGGTGGACCGAAGGCTACTTTGGCTACACGCAATTTGGAAAACCACAATAGAGGAGGAGGATGGCAGTGGTGCAATCCATCATCCCAATCCATGAGAACAACAAAGCACTTCTGCTAGAGACAGTCCTCAACCTACAGCACTGGTATGATCAACCCCCTCCTGCAATGCTCCCAAAAAAACCCCTCTTTGCTCCCAGCACAGGAGCCCTCCCATCCTCACGGGCAGGTACACACCACCAACCCTCTGCAGAGCAGCTCTGCCTCCACTGAGGGAAACAATGCCCAGACTGGTCACAGTGAGCTTTGCAATTGCAGAAAATTTACTTCTGCAGAGATTAACAAAGGGAGGTTTCGAAATCTGCACTGCTGAGTATGAACTTTCAGCTTTTTTCCAGCTTGGCTGGATATAACTGGTTTGGTTTTAAATGTTTCACTGAATTAACGAGTTAGGTTGTTAATGCAAAACATTCCTTCCTCGCAGTGCCAAGGTCCCCAGTTAGAAGATTAATTTTTGTGACCTTTCGCAAACCTCGCCTAGAAACAACAACCAGAAAACCCACCAGTCAGGATCACCACAGCAGATCCAGTCCCACCACCCGGGCACAGGGATGGCAGGACAGCTGCCCTGCTCTGCCCCCAGCCCAGCCAGCTCCTGGGTGCCCACGCTGACAGCAGGGACAAGGCTCCAAGCAGACACAAAAGATGGCTACGTGCTCTGCGGGCCCTGGTGCTCTGCTGAGGAGCGAATGCTCCGTTAAAATGAAATGAAATTAATAAAAAAATCATATTTTTTAAAAAAAATCAACACCAAAATAGAAGTAAAATAACAGTTTTCTCAACACTTTCAGTGCCTGCTAGGCAGGCAGACATGCTCCCCAGGTCAGAGACAAAGTTGATGTTTCTGTTTCATATGGAGCCAAGCACAATATTGGCACTTTAAATAAAAGCAGTTTGTTTTTAAGCTGAAACTCTGCAGGCCCCAGCTGATAGCATCATATGGGGGGGGAAGAGGTAAAAAATCAAAGGAGGAAAAAAAAAAGTTGATGTTTCTGAGTTTTTGTCTCTCCCCTTCAGGCTCCACCTCCAGCCAGGCCCAGAAGATGCACGGCTGTCTTTGGGAATTCCACAGATGACTTCCCAACTCCCACTGTAATTAGCAAGGCCATTAAATAAATTATCCCTCTGGCCAACACCAGCAACTGGATGCTCTCTGCAGCACCCAGACCAGACGGCTGAGCCGCCTTCCCCTTCCCAACACCACGCATCCCACTGTGTCCCAGCAGGTCCCCCAGCCCAGCAGACACCCAGTCTGCCCTGGGCAGCACTGGGTGCATTTCCCAGGGTGCTGGGGAGGGAAGAAAAACAGCTCCATGGCCACCCTGTTGCCAGCCATGGCAGTACTGGGACGACTCCTCTTTGGCTGGGCATTAACATTCATCCTCCATTTGGAGTCTGTTCATGAGAAGTCACGTAGGAGCTTCACCAATTTAATTTATTGCCAAAACACGTCTGGCGGGGGCTATTGCCAATCCATTCCAGGGACACACTGTGTGGATAACTCAAAGACCTCTCCAGGCTCCATCCCTGTGATTCAGTACAGACACAGAGGGAACAGAGCACCTTTCCACAGAAACTTCCGAGGTGTGGATGGGACCTCTCTTTTAGCTGGGCCAGCACAGCTCTCTGACAGAGAACAAAAGGCAAGATTTGGCAGGGCTGAGCTCCTCAGTTCCCAGTCTGTGGCTGTGCATCCCTGCTAGCTGGAGTCCAGCGTCCTCCCTGAATATCTCTGCAAAGCCTGCAGCTGGGAGGAAGTCACAGGATGGGAACATCTCCAGCAGCCTAAAAATGCCAGCAGCAGAGCATCACCCCAGCTCCCAGCACACATCTCCAGCTCTCACCCAGAGCTGGCACCTGGACGTAGCATCTGTCACCCAGAGCCTGCTTCATAATCCAGACCAAACTCATGACACTTAATTCTTTTGGGGTTTAACCCCATACAGGACTGAAAGTTCCGATCAGTGAGATTTCCCCCTCCAGAACAGGTTGGTACCACACTACCCCCGCAGGGACTCAAAGCTCAGTTGATCTCAACATGAACACGGAGAGCCACCAGCAATACAATAAGCACAACCCCAAAGAAAAGCCTCTTCACATCTTATTATTTTGCGCTGCACAAATGTACAAACACACGCACAAATTTCAGCAGTTTTGAGCTTCAAGCAGCACCACAGTCAACATTTGTACTAAGGAACAATTTCTCTTTATACCAACTGGTCAGGGTGCTTTGTAGCTTAAGCCTGGCTTTGAAACCGCTGGTTCAGTCTAAATGCAGTGGAAGCCGGTTGACCGAACAATCGAATTCATTCTCCATTCCTTGGCAGGCCTAGAGCAGAAAAGCGTCTTTTCCATTTAGGCCAGTTAAACAGAGCTATTCATTAAAATTTCACCCTTCTCCAAACTGCTGGACTTCTCCATTTAAAGTCTGCCTGTAAGAGAAGCCCTCTCTCCTCTGCCCCACTACGCTCCTCAATCCCCGCCTCAAGTTGTCACCCATTTCCAAGCTGTTCCCATTTCAGATTGCTCTCGTGCTCCTCTAACAGCAGCACCTCACCTGTGTGCTGGAACCTGGGCAGAGGCTGCCTCAGCACTCCAGGACTAATGGCAGTTATCTCTGCGGTTTTTTTTCCCAGACAAGCACAAAACTGAGCAAGATGGAAGGTTAGAAAGGGCTGGCTGAAACAGAACGCGATTACAGTATAAAAATAGGTCACTGGGATAATATAACCTTTAGACTACTGGCAATGTGCCCCCCTTAGAGACAAGCCTGTGTGCTGTATTTCAGGAGAATGTGAGGAATAAAAAACAACCACCACGACACACATCCAAACAAAACCAGTGATCATCCCTTGGAGCTTTGTGTGCTTCTGTTTGAACATCACTAACATTAATTCACTCCTTTTCCTCTGCCCTCATCCATTTGATTGAGCACAAAATAAACGTTATGCAATCACACCATTAACATCTTCCAAAAAAGTAATAATCTCTTTTGGCACAGAGGCTTCATTACAGATTTGCTCCGCGTTACACTACCTTAGCAGAGTTCACAGTCCCAGCATCCCAGCGACCCACCTCCATAGCTTCAATCCTCACATTCTGTCCATGTTGCAAAACATTCCTGGCATTCCCCCAAAGGAAAAGGTCCAGCAGACAGACAATCATGTCTCGACAGAACCAGCTCCAAGGTTAGCACTACCAGCAGCTCACCACAAAGCATTAATGGAGCTTCAAGAAGTCCGTCAGCTCGTCCGTATCCGGGTCTCCCATCACCTCACACTAGGGAACGCCAGCGGGTCGGTTTGTGCCTGAACAAAACAGTATGGTCATGCTTATAAACACACAGGAGGTCCCATTTCAGTCCCTTGTGCTTTCTCTAGGAGGTTCTCTCTTTGCTTGCATTGCTGGGGCTCTGTTTCCCATTTCAGCTTCATCACAGGCATCTCAAACAGCCCATCACAGGTCACCGATATCCCGCCACACCACCTTCGGACGTGCCACACCCCCTCCAATATCCACCTTAGAGCTTATGACCAAACATCACCACTTAGGTAGGGCAAGACCAGCTTTGGCAGATGCAGCCTTTAGGAATGCAAGTGAAAAGGGGAATGTTACACCTAAACTCTATTTCTTTGCGGTTTTATTATCTGAAATTGCTGACCTGGCTCTAAGCCAAAAATGTACTGGGGAGCTTGGAGTAATGAATAAGAACCAGAGGTAGATCTTAGTCCATGTCAAATTTCTGACAAGGATACTCAAGGCTTTTAAATCAGCAGGGAACGCTTGGCTGAGCTGGTGAGGAGCTCGGGTGTGAGCACCCGATGGCACCAGAGCACCCTCAGTGCCCACAGCCCACCGTGCTCTCCGTGCTGCTGCAGCCTGTCCCGTCCCGAGGAGGCATTCTGGGGGAAGCCTCGGAGCCCACCCTTCTACTCACAACCCCACCTCCAGGCTTGCACATCCAGCTCCATATGGGTGACCCTACTTGGGAGGCATCACCCCAAATTCAGGAACTACAGCTCTGAAAACCAGCACATCACTTACTGTTAAAACCAGTGTCAGCTTTTAGACCAGCACCGAAACAATCCTGTTGCAGAGCCACTAACCCAAAAGCCTGTCACACAGGTTTCTCACCCAGTATCCAAGTCCCTTGTGGAACGAAGAAACGCTTGCTGAAGCCAGGTTGGTCACCAGCTACCGAGCGGTCACGTAAGGGACAGACCCGCAGCAACTCCAGGGAAATAAAGAGTGTCCAGAGCTTTAAAACAAGATGTGGGTGGGAAGGACTAAACCAAGCTACTAAACAGTACCAGAGGCACTTGGAACTGATCATCTGCAGCACAGTCTGACGACTAGGAGTGCTGCAGCCCCTTCCCAGCTGAGCATTTTTGGATTACTTCATCCCCCATGCCCTTTTGCAATATGCAGCTTCGAGAGCTGCGTTACGTTCTGGCTCGGCATCAGCTCCCATTCCCCCACGTACAGTTGCTATAACCAAAAAGACAACTGCAAAATACTTTGTCTGAACGCAAAGAAACGGGGTTTGGCAGGTTGGGATCGTGGATTATTTTTTTCCATCCCCATGGATCCTGCTTCAGAGTCATCCTTTCAGACCTTGCGCGCAGCCGATGGCTTTTGCAGCTTATTGAGCCCGCTGGTTTATGGCAATGTTTTTCTGCTCACTGAACTGGCTCATTCTTTCAGCAGAACAAACTGTTCCACGTTGAGGCAGGAGTTGGCTGTGTTTTAACAAAGGATTTTTCCCTTCTGACAGTGTTTTGCAAAAGACCCAAAAAAAGGAGTTTGGAGCCAAGTTACAAAAGGTCAGGAGAGGCAAGTCAAGCACTGGGTGTAGTTCCTGTATGTCACAGCCAGACAAGGAAATGGGTGGGGAGAAGAGAAATGGCATTTCGAGCTGCAATAATATGTATAAAGTGATATTAATGAGGAATGGGCTTTTGAATGAGGATTGCAAGTACGCAGGCACTATAATTTTTGCTTCACAAGAGCAGGCTTGTTAGGTAGGCTGAGGCCTCTGCAATCATTTATCCCTGTGAAGCAGGCATTTGAGAGAGTTCAAGTAGCACTAGTAGCGAGAAAAAGGCAGTCTTATTTGCTTCCCCCTCCCCAAGCTGATTTCAAGGAGCAACAGTACTCTCCTCTCCCGTCAGCCAAATGAATATTCAAAAGGCTTTTGCCAAGCCAGCTCCAGTCAATCACTGGAACAATGCTGCGGGAAAGAAACACCGGGCTGAGAGACCTGTGTGAGACAGGCACCTTGTGCCCCCTCTCCGGCTCTGCTCTAGCATCCCAACCATCTTTAATGTTTTAAGGTGCTCCTGCCGAGGTCTGCTGGTGCCACAGCCACTCTGCCTGCTCCATCCCCTGCCACGCTGCAGGACAACACAGCTAGAGAGGAGCTGCTGGATGGAGGATGAGCATCCCAAGCCAGGGTGCTGAGAGGGGAAGGACCCCCTGGCACGGTGGTCCCAGCAACACAGCCCTCCTGAGGGAGCTGATGCTAGCTCTTCCCTCTCCTCTGCTACAGGCTGAGACCACAAACGTTTTTGGCATGGGATGGACAGGTTGCCAGTGAAGCCCCACTCCCTGCTCAGCAGCAGCAGCTGGTGGGGTCTGGGCCTTTCTGCTCCATGCACATGGACAAACCAAGATGGCCAACTCGGGCCTTGCAGATGTTGGAAGGAGGGAGCTAAGGAGATCTCTAACAGTTGTCACTATGTCTTGCCTAACACTCAAGCTTTTCCAGGCCTCAGAGGATCCCTGAACAGAAAGAAACCACCCACCACTGGAACACAGCCACGTTTGTGGCTGGAAGGGGCAGATGTTCAACCCCATACAACAATGCAACACAACAGTTGAGGCTGCAAGTGAAGAATGCTGCATCCACTTAAAACTGAAGAGGAAAATTAGGGACACCATCTAATTCTAGAACTACCATTTGGTCCTGATGCTTACAGTCCACATACCTACTCTGCAAGAGTAGTACATGGTTTTCTTCCATTGCCTTAAATAGACAATATCCTGGACTAAAGCGTTGAACCACAAGGACTTCAGAGGCATATGGTCAGACTGGCAAGCATTCAGCTCCTTCAGCTGGAACACCAGTTTTCAAGGGTTCAGTTCCTTTTTAGTACCTACATAAGTGACAGACTTCCAGAAGTCCCAACTGGACTGGACAGGACAGGCCCTGCTGGCACAGAGAAGGGCAGACCATTAACAGAGCTCAGCATCCTACCAGCCAAACCCTGTGCTGAGAGGTGCCTGAGGAGGAGATGAGTTTGAGAAGTCCTCCTCACCACAGCCAGCATGAGATCCCCTAGCAGCAGTCAGCTGCCAAGAAGAGCTGCCACGGAGAACTAGACCATCCCTATCACCAAATCCTCATCCACTGAACCCCACGAGCTCCCACAGGACAACCTTCTCCCTTTTCTCTGAAATGCTCACCATGTCTTTTAGGACTGATAGTAAGACACAAATGGATTTGGGACTTGATTTGAGATCTCTCTGTGGGCAAGATCTGGGCATCCAGATCACACACACCTGACAGCCAGACACAGTCCTGGTCATTTGCTCTCTGTTTTGGAACTGTATTTGTTCAAAACCATTTGACAAGACAGTCTGGACAGCAAGCAGAGACATAGAACGAAGTTCGAGGGTTATTTGTGATATGAACCGTGCTAGTCAGGACTCCTCTCTTCCTCCAGCTGTTTAGTGACACTTGGAATGGATTTGTCCTTACTGGAGAGTCAATTATTTTTTTAGTTAAAAACTCACCATCCTCTGTAGGTCAGCTGTGAGCTGAAAGCATCCCAGTTATTTACTGCTGGAAGCTAAAGGAATTTCCTTACTCTCAGAAGACAGACATTTAAAATTAGTTTCAAGTTCAGTTGTGATAAACAAATCACGTTCTCCTCCTTTCCTTCTCCGTTTTTTGGTTTGGTTTTTTTTTTTTTTTGGTTGTTGTTGTTGTTGGGTTTTTTTTTTAAATCATGCTTGCTGGTTCACCCAGCTTTTTCCTTAGCTGCCCTCTGCAACTCCTCATTTAAAAATTCATTCACAAGGATGCAGGGGAACATAAACATCTGAGAAAAATCAGCAAAGCCAGATCCCTGCTTTCAGAGCTTTCCCTTTGACACTCGATTCCCCAGGAATGCATTAAAAAAATTGACAAACCACCACATATTTGGGGTTTTTCCCCCCTGCCTATAAGAAGCAGGAGGTTGGGAGTTGGGCTATCACCTTCCTATTTGGGATGAGGGCTCAGGACCTCAGCTCTCTGCTGACAACCAGCCAGTGAAGCCTCTTCCTAGCCGGAAGATGAGCCCACTCCACTTACCCTGCCCAACAGCTGGGGATGGAAACACTTCCCAGCAGACAGAGGAGGAAGGCAGAAGGTGTCTTAAAGTGATATGACAGCCCAATTGAAGGGTTTGGGGTTTTGGACTGAGGTCTCCTGCAAGCCTTAATTCAAAATATTGATGTCCTCATCAATTTGTGGATCACGAGGCCTCGATATAAGGAGATTCTTTTAAAAAATTCAGGCGTGCTGGGAGAATTGCCTCCTTGCCATGTTTCAGAGAGTCTACCCATGAACTGCCAGCAATTACTAAGCCTCCACTCTGTATTCAAAGCTCTGCACAATGGAGTTTATTATTTTTAAGCCTTTCAGACATCAGTGTAGCAAACTTAAAGAGAGCTATTTGGAAGATTAAGACGCAACCTCCACCATATTATTCAATTTAGCTCCAACACTGAACACTTATTTCTGTAAAGAGTCACAGCTAATACATTGCCAACTGCCAACAGAGACAAACACTTAAAACAGTAAGTCACACTGCAGCATGGTCTTATAAACCATATCTGAGATATAAGAAGGAAATTACTATCATTATGCAAATTGCTGCCATTATGCCTGTTACTGCCAAGCCATATCAAACCTGTCTTCAGGTCTTGCCCACAGGCTTCAAAAACACACCCGTAGAAATGACAACCTGAGGCAATCATGCAGCCAGGTGTGAAGCTACTGGTGCATCTTCAATAACTGTATTAGATGAGTTCTCTAAATATTTTATACGTTCATGCAAGGGCAAAGAGACTCGCTCCACCTCACCACCCCAGCTCATTGCCTGCTTAGGGCAGTCCTGCAGCAGACTTTACTAAGAGCTGCTTTATTTGTTCAAATCCAGACCTGCAGACAGGTGACAAAGGGGAGCGATGGGAGAAAACAGAGAACGGATTTGTGCCTGTTTTCTATCACTACATTGCTTACAGGAGAGCTGCCTGCTGCATTTTGCCCTCTTGAAACCATCCCACTCCTCACAAAAAATTGCGTGACTTAGATGAGACGGGGTGCAGGATAGGAACAACATCTTTCCATGGAAATAAGGGAATGAAATGAGTCAATTAAAAAAAATAAATCAGTCTGCCACATGAAGACTGTTATTTCATTAGAGCTGATTTAACCTGAAGCCTTTGGAGAAAATCTGTCAAGAGTTTAAAAATTCCCAGCCCTTCAACTGAACATGGAAAAGTTCTCATTGCAAAGTATGCCATGAATAACAGAAATATATTCCTGGTTTACACCACTAAAGGCATCACAGCCTATGTTATAACCTCAGAGAGACAGAAATCAAGACTTCCTCCTCCTTTTTCAGAAAGAAATGAAGGGTGGTCTCATTACACCAGTCTAAAACATTCATCATCATCATTAGGGTGAAGGGCAGAGCAACATTATTAACTCTGTTTCGCAGAACTAAGAAAACAGCAGGATAAACTAAACTGCAGGAGTCAGCACGGGGGACTGTAAGGTACAAATGACATTTATGCTGTGTCAGCAGGCAGCCTGCAAACACAGGAATGGGGCTGACAGACTGGTAAGGGCATGATGGAGCCTTTCATTTCTAGGCCAGCAGTTCATTTCTCGCAGTCAGGTTAAGAGAACATGGTCCTCCAGGCACCTGCTTTCTTCCTTGGGCTGGGAGTGAGCAGACTTGGAAGCATCTTAATGATACTGCACCAAGATGACAGCGTGTCATGCTGGATAAGGCTCAGAACGGCGGGAACTCCCTCATACACAAGCCCCTGATCCCCCACTGGCAAAGGCTGCAGCGAAGGGATGCCTCCAGCACCCGGGGGACACCGCACTCACAGCCTGCAGGAGTCACCCCTGATCACGTCATGAGCAGGCAGGGCAGCTCTGCAGAGAAACTCCTCAAGGGCAACACTCTTCAGATCAATCACGAGTCCTTGCATGGAGCTGCTTCCAGAGTGACCAGGAACAGGCAGAGCAGCAAGCAAGAGGGTCTGTTAAGGGGACTCTCCAGGGATTCCTGCTGTAACACTGTACACAGTGGGGGTTCTTCTACACCATACCCTTTCACATCAAAAGCAAGCAGCAATCGCAGGGGCAGCACCCAAAATTCAGGGCCAGCTGCTCCCATCCGCACCCTTCATCCTCTGCCCACTTGTAAAATCAGGCACGAGGCTCATCACCACCTGGCAAGTGCTGGTGAGTGGTGAAAAGCTGCCAGAGAAGGAGATACCCTCACCTTCTAAATGACTCAAGCTGCCATCCTGGGCAAGATCCCACGGGATGGCAGCTCCTTGCTTGTGGGATATTCAGGTTACACTGAGCAAGGCACCACTTGCCATCCCCCCAAGCACATTGGTGTTCTGAAATCATTCACCAGGGTTCAGCTACGTTAGGAAATTGCTGCCAGCCTCTTCCTCATTGACTGGCATCTTCTCCTCATCCCAATTTGGGGGGAAAATGCACAACCTTAAATGTGTGTTGTCCCAGCATTAGAATTGCACAAACCATGAAAGGGGAAAAGATGGTGGTTAGCAGCTTGAAGTACCACATCCTCTACATTGAGAATTCAATTTCTTCCCTTTTACCAGCGTAAAACCCAGGAGGGTTCCCAGCTACAGGCAGAGTCTGAGGGAACAGCCAACAGACCCACTGCAGCCTGAGATTTACAATCCCTGGCCTAGAAGTAGCCCCAGCCTGTTGCCCTGCCCTGGAGAGCACATGCTGCCAGCTGTCCAGCCTCACAGCATCCTACCCAGCACAGTCAATAACTCAGGAGACCTTGAAGAAGAAAGGGTTTGGGGTTTTAGTTTTTGGGAGGAGCAGAACAGAGATGAAAGCAAAGCTTCTGTCCAAAAGGGATGGATTTTCCCAACTGCTGGGCCATGCCTCTTGCACAGGTGATAAAAAATTCATACAAAATATTAATACCAATGATGAAAAAGCTGGCCCCAATTTACACTCTGCTGCTTCTCAACAGCCTGCACAAGACACTTAACCCAGCTACGAGATCAGAGGGAAATACAGAGAAATCCTAAGGAAAGCTTCTCAGCATAAGAAGCAACCACCTTGCTACTGCAGTTATGCAGGGAGCCCCAGGATCTCATGAAACATATTCTCTGGGCACCTGTAAAACCATTTAAATGGATCACCCTGTTCTGTTTTTCCCAGGAGAAGAGCAAAAAGGCCCAGGAGATGGTCATGCTTTCTACCTCATCCATGTTCTTCAGACAGCAGCTACGATAGGGACCACCTTACCACTGACACAGCTCCGGGCTGGAAGGGAAATGCAGTCACCAGTGTGTCACAGAAAGGGAAATGAGGCACAGAGCAATTTTAAATAACTCGCCCAAGGTCACAGGAAGCTTAGAGCAAAGCAAGTAATTGAACTCAGGACTTGCTATCAGAAATCACCCCTTAATGGGTCACCTTTAGTCAGAAACCCTCCCATTTTGCACTGCCAAGAGATTATACTGAATTATACTGGCACAGGGAATCATTACGAGTTTCCCTTCCAGCCCAACACGTTCAAAGGGCTGTTTTGGAAATAAAATAAAACTTGTAGCATGCTCGGTGTGCTGGAACAGACAACCCCCCAGTGCTGCAGACAGCTGAACCACCAAAGTGCTCACAAGGCTCCAGATCAAGCTGGCAGATAAGAAGGTGTTTTTCCTCTGCAGTGAATCACTTCGTTTTGAAGGGTGGCCTCCAGTGAGTGAGAACTCACCATTTCACCTTGCATTTGCACCTTCATTCATAAATACCTCTGATGAAACAGAATATTGCAGTCTTAGCAGAGAGCCGGACATTCAAAAGCCTCTCTTGAACCTGACGAGGCCATCAATGTGTGTTGCTACAAAACAACCAAAAAGGACTCGACCCAGGCTTTCACAGGCCACGGGCACAGTTGTTTTCCATTCCTAAAGAAAACCTGTCCAAGCATCTCTCAGCATTCCCCAGTCCATTCACAGAGGCCAGACACAGCCTTTGCTGGAGCCTTCCACGCCCTCAGGGCACCCTTGCCAGGCAGGGATGGTTGGAGGCATCTCGGCAGCATCCAGGCTGGCTGCTCCTGGGAGTTTCCCTCTGTTGGAGCCCCAGCAGCACGAGCTCCCCACGTACCCCGATGCCTTCCAGGGGCACGGCTCACCTTGCCAAGAGGAAGCGCAGAGCCCAGGCTGCAGAACCACTGCACATCCCAAACCCCGCCGACCTCCGGCACGGGGAGAAGCCCTCGCACATGCAAAGAGGAACAGCAAACCCGAACCCTGCTGACACAGGAAGACCACAGATGGGCTTTTTAATACAGCAGACAATCAAACCATATCTGTGGATATCTGCAGTGCTCAGACCACTTTCAGCTGATGACAAACAGTGAAAGTGTTGGGTAGTAGGTTTGGAAAGTGCCACACAGAATGGAATTTGCCTTCCATGAAATACAATGCGGGGGGAGTCAGATCTGCTTGTGCGGGTCTAGCCAAGAAGTTCATACAGCATTTAGGCATCCAGTGGCCTCCTCTTTCTGAGTACAAGCAATTTGATTTGTCACACTGATACTGTATACATGTCCTGAGCAAATAGGTCAGTAAGGAAGAGGAGTAGCAAGGGAGGGAGGAGGGAAAGGAATGCAAAGGCAATCAGAAAACTGCATCTGAGCAGCGAGTTGGCAACCTTTAGTTACACATACTGACTGGGGAGATAGGAAAATGAGAGGTAAGAGAGGCTTCACAGCTCCGTGCTCAGGGCTATGGCCACCTGCCTGGGGAATGAGGAGCACCATATTCAGTGCTAACCCCCAACCATCACCTTCCTAAGGAGCATCAAACACCACAGGCTTAACAGCAAGAGAAAAAAACCCGAAAAAACATTGAGAACCTTACCTCTTCACAGAGTGTTACAGAAGAAAGATGCCAAGCACTACCAGATTACATGGCTAAAGGACAATTCTGCTTCTCAAACCCTTCCAGTGGGGAATTCTTTGCTTTGCACTCTGCTGCAGATTTGCAGGTGAACATTTGCTCCTGGGAAAAATTGCTCTCTGGGTCTGGAAATTAAATCTGTCTTTTCCCCATCTGCTCTTCACCGGCAGGGCAGAGGCTCTGGGTGGAATGGTGATGTGGGATAGCCCTGTCCCAGCCCATTCTGCCTTAAGACTACTCACCACAAGACCTTGCTGTCACTCCAAACCACCAGACCCCAAACCCCAGCGAGGAGCACATCCGATGCTGCAGCTGGGACCAGAGGTTTCATGCAGAGCACCCAGTCTCGTCAAAGCACCATGTTTTTCTCACCCATGGGTCGTGTCTTTCCTACCACCACCAGATCAGGATGAACCACTCAGTGCTCTGCAAGAACCACCTCAGCAGAAGCAGCTGCAGAGGGTTATTAGCAACAAGACCAAACTAGCAGCTGTGGGCCTCCAGATCCTTGGGCCCTAAACACAGGGCTGAAGAGGCATGACATCAACTATGTCAAAAATTTGCTTGCTTTGAAATCCTACTCCTGCTTATTTATGTTACAGGAGTACCCAGAGGCCTCAGCCAAGCCCTGCAGAGCCGGGGCTGGAGAAGTGCCTTTGCACGTGTAATGGCCATAGAATCACAGAATGGTTTTGGGTTGGAAGGGGCCTTAAAGATCATCTAGTCCAACGCCCCTGCCATGGGCAGGGACATGTTCCACTAGCCCAGGTTGCACCAAGCCCTGTGTCTCCACGTGGAGCTCCTGCCCTGTGGCCAGCCACAAGCAGCTCATAGTTTTCAACAGAAATAACTCACAGCCAGGTTTTGAGGCAAGGAGGCGCAGCAGTGAGGTGGGCAGGCTACAGCAGAGATCCAGCACAAGGAACCAAGCCAGCAGTCAGGCATTTTGGACACTGGTGTCCCTGGGGCTCCTCTAGTGCTCCCAGAGCGGAGTTAAAATCTGCCTCCAGCAGCCAAAACACCCCGATGAAAATGCTGCACACTGAGCTGTGCAAACCCCCACAAGGATGTGGAAAAGACTGTTAACCTAAACAGACAGGTCTGAGATTGATTTGTAGGAAGGATGAAATCAAGAGGTAAAAATAACATTTCCAACACACCACTGACATACCGAGCCCTTAATCCAAGGGACTATTTACAGGCCAAGAGCATTCCTCACTGCTCTTACCTTCAGCTGCAAGGTCTGGGCCAGCAGCTGCTTTGGAAGAGCCTGTCTGAAGGTAACAGGCAGCCCAGGGAACAGCCGAGCCTGAGAACTGGGATTTGCAGGAAGAGAAGATAAATAATTGAAGGGACAACCGAGCACAGCTCGCTAGATCTTGCTCCACAATCCAAGAACTGAAAGTGGAAAACGCAAAACATTTTCTCCCCGAATTCACTCCAATTTTGCTAATTCAAAGTCTTCTACTCGCTTTAGCATTCAGATATTCACTTCCCAGATCCACTGCTAGGAATAGGGTCTTGTAAATAAAGTTTACAAAAAAGGAAGGTTAACACACAACATATTTTTCCCATTACTTCAATACATCCTGCAAGCTCTGCGAGCTTGGTAAAGAAAGAGTCTATTTAAAAATCTAGGGTGGGGAAGAATTAGCTCACCAAAACCATAAACAGATTTGCTTTGCACTTTCAGTCCAAGAGAAAAACAAGACAGGCCATGCGTGTATTGATGCACACAATAGCACAATCATTTTAAAAACAAATGAATTGGGAGGGAGAGGACACCAGAGGAGAATGGGGGGGTGAAGAGGAGTGGAGAGAAAAAGGCCAAGTCCTAGAGCAGAGATCCTCAGTTCAGTTCTCAAAGCTCCCTCAGAAAGTTTTGAAAAGCCACGTGGGCCAGCACAGGACCGTGAGCAAGCAGGGGGTGGCTCACTTTGCTACAAGGCCATGATCCATATCTAGGGCCAGCCCTTCAGTAAGGAACATGATTTTCTGCAGATGGAACACAAACGAATCCTCTTACCAGGGACCTTCCACATGCATTATTATTGTCTTTCAGTGGCAGATACCAAGGGATATAAAATTTAATTCCCTTCTCTCTACTCTCCCTCCCAAGAGAGCCTGACTCTGTTCATCAAGGCAGAGTGAAGCTACAAAAGCTTCACCCTCCTCCTCATGCCGAATTCTCCATCTGTAACAGTCAGACAACCCAGAGAGCCACGGCGTTCACTGCATTTGCACAGTTACTGACACAGGGTACTGAGGACCCACCCAGAGGCAATTAACTGAGGGAACTTCAAGGAGGACAGCTCTCAGGAGGCTGAAGGTGCACGTGGATCCCACCACACCACGTGCTGCAGCAGAGCCCCTTCGCTTATTCCTACCAGTTTAACAGGCTGCATTTAGGCTGCAGAAGTGGAAGTATGTCAGGAAAGCTGCAGCAAACAGCATCAGTCCAGTCAGCGTATTCCCAACGCTGATTATTTAATAAAGTCTAGAAACAAGCAGTCTCCAGATGTGGCATATCAGAAGCTGGGTAGAAATCACTCCAGGGTTTGAAAACCCCCATGTCCACGGGGACACTGTCATTTATCACACAGCCATGAACTGGGTGAACGAAGTCCCCGCCAGTCTGCTCACTAATGCTCAGCTTTAGAGCTTCATTTCGTACAAATAAAATGGCTTGGCTCTGCTATGAGACCCAATTTCTTCTTCAAAAGTCTGGAACAGCATAATGGAAAACTGGAGTGTTATTTCCAAGCACACTTCTTCCATCCACAGAAGCCAAGGGGAAAAAGCATCGCTCTCCTGACCCCTGATCCACACGGTGGGACAGATGGAGATTTAGTAAGTTACTCTTAGGGCTCCTAAGGGTGGGGAAATAAAATAAATCAGTGACTACCACACAGATAGAGGAGCCCCAGCCAGGAGAAAAGGACAAACACACAGGACATCTGAACCCTGTGCTAAGGAGTGATGTCCAGAAGCAAAAATAAAAATTGCCCCCTTCTCAGGGACACCTGGAACCACAACCCAAGACCTGTTCCAACATCAGAGCAGTGCTGGGCTCAAGGTAACAGGGCCAACCACTGCGTGATCACTGCCTTCAGCCATCAGGTCCTAACGGCCCACACAGGAGAAGCCTGGGATACACTGGAATACACCACATTTCTCTGTCCTTGCTGCACAGGACAGAAAGGTGCATGGTCCACATGACACACGGAGCCCGAGGTGGCAGCGGTGACCCACCTGCACAAGGGACCACGTCCTCAGCCTGTCGTTCTCCAGCTCCTCCTCCGCACTCACCCGCATCTTTAAAGTGCCTGCAGTCGCTTCAGCTGTGCTGGGATTCAGGGCTGGAAGAGAAGACATTAAACTGAGAATTACTGCTGCACCTCCCCAGGAGAAATTTAGCAAAGGCTAAAAGTAAAAATAAGACACTGATCATTTCGAGGTGTCTCCCAGGCCATGCCATCCACCCCACGATACATCCTCACTGAAGCACCCCGAACAACCCCATCTTTGGTTATTTTTCCCCACCCCATTAGCAAATACATTATTTATCAGAAGTTAACCCTGTCTGCTGAATTAATCACCAGGCACTCAAGCATGCTGCTCTCAACCCAGTAAAAGTAACCCCCCTCCCAGCTGTGGTGTGCTGGAAACCAGGGAACGTGGCTGTCCGTCTGTCCACCACTGCTCCTGGCTTTGGAAACCTCAACTGGCCAGAACATATTTAGAGCAGCAATCACAGCACCCTGACTGCCACTGCCACATCCAGCAGCTATATATAACCTGCAGCTCTGCTCACAGCTGTGGCCTTCCTTTCCCCCCACTGCCATCCAGTCCCTGTTCCCTCACCCTTGGAGAAGCAGCAGAGCCAGCCCCATGTATTTCATAATTTCTAAACTTTACTGTCTAAAGAGATAACCAGCCAAGTGGATTTCTGGGATCAAGTTCAGACCAGAGGGGGAAACAGCGTATTGAAAAATAAAGAGTCACCCTGGAAAAAGGTAAGCCAGAGCTTGTAACAAGGATGAAAAATAGGAAAATTATGTTGTGATTGCCCAAGTAAAGGAAAATTTATGCTTGTTTGCTGTTCCTGCCTGAGCATGGCAGTGACAGGTTCTCCTCTCCCAGCAGCATGTCCCAGATGTCCCTGCCCATGGCAGGGGGGTTGGGACTCGATGATCTTTAAGGTCTCTTCCAACACAAACCATTCTGTGATTCTATGAAATGTCCCTGTGCTTCAGCCAGTGTGTGCTCCAGTCCCTGAAGTTCTGTGCCAGAGCCCAGTGATCCCCTTCTCAGGTTAGGTCCTGCTGAGCAGGCACTTTGCACACAACTGCTGAGCTTCTTGGACTAAAATAAGTAAGTGGCATGGAGAGACTTCACCAAATTACCAGCACAGATGCATTACAACTCAGGGAGGTGCTCCCCAAACTCATCCAAAATCCTGCAGACAAGAAGTTTCCACTCTGGCTGTAATGGCACAGACCAAACCCAGCAGGACTTGTAAAGAGAAGAGAATAACAAAAAAAAGGCAAAGGAATTGGATGGGGTAGGACACAAAAGTTCTCCCTTGCTGAGCACTCTGGTGTCCCAGTGCTCCCTGCCATAGAGCCACACTTGGACAAAGCTTCCCCCAGACCTGCAGTGCTGGCTGCTCTATGTTATTTGCTACATATTATTTGCTGTATATTATTTTCCCAAATTAAATCACAGCACAAGCAAAGTGAGAACTGGGGAAAAAAAATGAGCTCGAAGTCTGGCAAATCACAAGAGATTAGAGAACAAGAAAAAATGCTTTAAATGCCTGCTAAATGCCAAAACTTTTTTCCTCGCTTTTTTTTCCTCCCCTAAAATGAAGAGAAGGCTCATCCCTAACCAATGGGGTTTCAGCACACTTGGAAAGATCCCAGCATTGAATGCCGAGACCTTGACATAACAGGTGACAACCTTTGCTATGCCAGAAAAAGTTTAACATATAATAAGAAACAAATACTAGACTGCTGATGGAGTGGGTTTTTATTCCAGCAATTGGTGTAAATGTCCTGTATCAGCTTGCACAATGCAATGACCTCCCAAATGGAGTGATAACAGCATGGCCCCGGTGCTTATCTGCCATTCCTCCTTCTGTAACACTGCTGCTCCTCTCCCTCTGCTGGGGAGGTTTAATATCCTTCACACGTTCCTTTAAGGGATTCAACATATGCCTAAGACTTTAACAAACAAGATTTTGTGTTCCTTGGAATACCTAAATTAAAGAGTGACCTCGATCGCAGCAGTCTGAGCAGCTTCGGGCTTCTGGAAATTAAAGGTGGCTTAAATAGAAACTTAAGCTGGAGGCAGAGAAAAATCTGAGTCTCCCAAAACCTTGTTCTGAAATATGGAGTAAAGCCCCTGCAAATTTGGCACCATGAGCCATGATTACCCTGGCAGCTCCTCCTTGAATTCCCTGGAACTGCTGCTTCAAGTAGAACAACACAGAGAGCTGGGGTGAGGGAGCAGGGATTGGGGTTTCCTCAGAGCAGCACATGCAGACAGCTCAGCTGCTTATCACTGAAACTGGAGCAGCAGCAAGGACAACCAAGGCATGCTTTTTTTCCCTGACTTCTTTCCGATATCAAAATCCCAGCATCTGCCAGCCAAGATAGACTCAGGTCCTTGTGTCTCAGTTATTTCCACTGTCTGCCAGAGCCACCGGCCATCACTACCACCCCCCTGCTGCCCTTAGGGCTTCCTCAGGCTTACTGAGCACCTCAAACCTTCAAACAGTCCCACAGTGGAGAATATCTTCCCCAAATACCACACTCAACACAGTCATCTTGCTATATCTGGGGGTAACAGATACAAAACCGTATCAACCAAACCAGCTGGGCCAGTGGGCTCATGGAAAGGGAGGAACACCAGCCTCGGGCAACACTCCTGCGCAGGATCCACTGAGGAGCTGCACATTTCAGAGTCAAACCCACTGCAAAGGCTCAAAAATAGAGCTTATTCTGTTTTCCTTTCACCTGGTAACCCCACCTCGGATTTTTTTTTTAATGGCTGTTAGCTCCCTTTTGGGATTTTTTTTTTTTAATGAGACTGAAAAGAGAACTAGGCTGTCCCAGAACAAAGCCTCCTTGCTGAGCAAAGCCTGGTTCAACCTGAGACCTGCAAAAGCAGCCATGGCAGCCTCTGAAACCCGGCCTGAGATTTCACACCTTGTTTGGGAACCAACAGCACAGATCCACTCCCTGCTCTTGACTGTAAAATGATTGTTCCCTACAGAGAAAAAAAAAAGGGCAGTTGGCATCAAACTGGCATCTTTAATAAGATTTTTGGGAGGAAAAAATATGCAGAGGATGCTCCAGAACACAGTTCTGACCTGCAAAAATCCACATGGAAGAAACTTCTCAGACATGTTGAGACCTTCTGACACTGCCCAGCAAAGACTCTCCAGCCCTGCAGCCTCCACTGCACTCCTGGACACTGATTTTAAAAGGTTCCCATTACCAAGGTACAATTAAGGGACTGATAAGTTACCACTTGGAATCTCTAAAGTGGCTGTTTCTGCTTCTCCAGTATTTAAACAGAGCTGGGAGCTTGACCTTACTGGTATTTCTTTATAAAGCTGTACTAAAGGCAACATCACTCACCCCCCTCCCTGTCTCTTCCAGCTCAAGTGAACCAGTGTCCTGGAAAAGCTGTGCCATCCAGAGAGGCACGTCATACAATTTAATGTCCATAACATTCAATTTTAGAAGCAAAGAGCATAAAATATTTCTAGACAACATCTGCTTTCGTAGACAGGCATGCAAACTTACAGTATGTTTAGCCACTTCAGTCTTTTCAAGTGCTTGAAAATTTAAGCCCCAGAACATCATTTCTCATCTCTTGCTTATTTTAGACTGAAAACAACCCTCTCATCACTCCAGGGCAGCGCTGTAGGAAAGGAGAACAGGACAGCAGCGAGACAACTCCCACTGCAGGAGAATAAACTGCACCTTCCCCATGCAACAATGACCAACAAGAAATATTAGAAAGATATTTCCAAGCCATTTTAACTTCCAAGAACTGATGCTCACAACAAGCTTTTCAGACCATCAAACCCTGCTGTTACTTTTAGGGAAAGCATTGCTCTAATTTCGCCCAATATTTAATCAGAACTTTTTTCCCCTACGATTTTAGGACGATGACCCGTTGCCCTACCCACCGTGAATGCAGAAAGCAACCACCACCACCTGAAGATGTATTTCCTGCCTCCCACTTCTCCTATCTAGAGCCAAACAGCACAGGTTTGTTCAGACCAGGGGTTTCTGGCCCTCCAGTCAATCTCCTCACAACTCTCTGGGTCTCCTCCAGCCAAACTCTTCTCCTCTCTTCTGCCAGAAGCAGAAGAGGACACCTCCCCCCAGCCTTCTGCATTATGCTACTCCTGATGCTGATGTTTATTTTCAGCTGAGTTTTATGTCCAGTCTCCAAGAATTTACAAGCAGATAGAGACATGGTCCAGTCCAGGTCTACAGTAATCATTTTTTCCATTGGAAAGAGAAGGAGTTATGGAATAGTCTCGTTAAACTAAAAATTCCTATTGCAGAGTTTTAAAAACTTCAAATCCTATTCAGGCTGGACTTTAAAAAAACCACATATATACAGCATGGAGCATTAAAGCTCAACAAATGACAGCCGGCTTCTCATCCAAGAAAAGGAAACAACAGATTCCCACTCCTCTCGTTTTCACTTCTCTGCCCAAAGGATGCTCCAAGGACCACAGGGGGACACAAACGGCTAAATTTTACTATCTATTATTTGAGAGCAGAAATCATCACTTTGTTCCATGTTTTATTCAAGGCCTGACAGGGCTCTGATCATCCGTGTGATTACCCAGCTCGCTGAAACAGAAGAGCACTGGCTTCCCTTTCATCCAAAAACCCCAAGCCTACAGCAGGACGTGGGAAGCCACAGCTCCGTTCCTGCTCTGCCTGGAGGCTTTGGCATCTTTAGCTCCAGCTCCTGCTGTGAGCTGGGATATTCTGGGATGGGGAACTCTGTCAGACCCCCAGGATCTGCTTTCCATGCCGAATAACATATTTAAACAGTCAATACATTCCATAACACAGCTGAACAGTTCCTCTGCCCTTACCTCCAGCCTCTCCCAGCTGCAATTACTGGTCCCATTCACACACAGTTTGTGGAAGCAAGGAGATAATAAAAGCAAAAATAAGTTTTTTCCAAAAAAAAATTCCCTTTGACAGGCAGCCCTGCCATTAACTCAGGGATAAAAAAAGCCTGGGAGCCAGCAGTGACAATGCTATTATAATACAAATTATTAATATGAGAGACCTCATTGCTCTAAGCTTCCACATGCAGCTTGGCAAAAGCCAAAGGTTTTTATTTTTTTTGGGTGCACAGACCTTGCAAACTCCACAGTTAGCAAAGAAAAAAACCACACTGACAGTCTTTACACTGTCCACAATGTCTTTTTAAGGTGATTTGTCATTTAAGCTGTCAGCTTGAAATCTAATCATTTTAAAAAATGAATATAATATTATGTATTACACTCACAGGCTGCAACCACTGCCAAATCCCTCTGACAGTTTTTACAGGATTATAATCACATTCCTCTTTTAATGTTTTATTCTCTTGCTTCTGTGCCAAAGAGATGGGAAGGAGAGTAAATGGCCACTTAAGAACAATGTATGACAATCCAAACCAAAGCTGGAAATAGAGCAAAGCACTGTGTTCCTCCTCCTTAGGGGGGAGATGCTCACCAAAAGCATCCTTAGCTGTAACACAGCATCCAAAACACTTTCAGACACCAACATAATTTTAAAGCAAGTTTTTCCCTGAAAAATCCTTTTTTTCAAGGAAAATCATTTAGTATTGTGAGGCAAATGTGTGGGAGGACAAGCTTTATGCCACTGAGAAACACCAGGCTCTTGCAGAGACCGGACACAGCTCAAGTCAGCAGTGCCACGAAGGGAAGGTCAGTGGGATCCAGAGCAGGAAGAAGAGCTGAGCTCACCAGAGCCCCATCCCACAGGCTGCACATCCTCCCTTGCTGCATTTGCTGCTCAGAAACCTTCTTGCCTCGTTTTGTCCCTTAAACCCTCCTTCTGTTGAGGTGGAACAGATGAACAGACCCATCTTGGCTCTTGCCACTTTGCTCCCCACACTACAGACGAGCCCAGCCTGAGCAGAGTGCCAGCTGGGTCCCGATCCCAGCTCCTGCAGGGACCTGGCTGGGGCTCAGCCTGGGGAGAGTTACACAAAACAAGGATTTCAGCATTTCTTAGCAGAACCTACATGTCTTTCTTTCTTTCCCCCCAAAAAAGTGCCTGGAGCACAACTGTGCTTGTTTGTACAAAGAGGACAAACAAAATTGTCTAGAAATGAAAGCAAAACCTTATTCATCCAAATTAATGGGCAAATTTTACAACACAAACACATGAAAAATGTTGGGCTTGGTTTTGGGGGTTTTTTTTTT
>VZRE01013664.1:384943-395264 GCA_013396775.1 Cephalopterus ornatus | reverse complement strand
CAAGGCTTTTTTTTTTTTTTTTTTTGCAGGAGTGTTCCTTTACAAAAGCATTCTTCTGAAAGCTTCTCCCGTGAAGCTACCCTCCAACAGCTACTGTTACAAATCTGTGATAAAAGATGTATTCAGCAGGGTTTGGCACACAAATAGCGCCCGAATGGGCACTGCCAAAGCCTCGCAATTTTATCACGAGCTCCAAAAATACTTGGAGACAGAAAAGATGCTCTTGCTGGGAGCATCAGCTTAGGAGAGGCTTCGGCTCTTGGGGTCGTGAGAACCTCAGATTTGATCAGGATAGGAAAAAAAAAAAAAAAAAAAAAAAGAAAAAGTGTCTAGACACAATTCTGGAGTAAAACTCTCAAACTGGAGGGCAACACAATCCAGATTTTGAAGGACTGATGGTCAAGCAGATGGAACCTCTGATGGATTATCACTTGATTTGATCCAGCCTCAGGATTTTGCAGTGTCTCACTGGTGACTTCTGAATATTTTTGGGGGGAAACCACGCTGTGAACTTCAGCCCTGGAAGCACCATTTGAACAAATGCTTTGCAAAGGGAGGAGAGCAGCTGTCCCCAGGGCCACTGGGCTCTTCAGCCAGGGCTCTGCTACACGGGTGGGAGCAGAGCCATGGAGATCCTGCACAGCTGGAAACATGGACTTCGGAGCTCAGCTGAGCAGGGACGCTCTGCTTGCCTGCACAGGGTATGTGACCACGATACAGCCACTTTAATCCTGTCAAAAAACCCCAGCAGGTCTTGCTCTGCTCTCCCTCACTCCCCACATCTCCCTATCCTTGCCTCCATAATCCCTGACTGTCCCTCAGCACACGCCAGACCCCTCCAAGAGTTCCTGCACCAGCAGAAAGCTGTTCAGGGTTATCCCTTGGCATCAGATCAGCTGTCTCACAAACCTCCAGCTTGAGCTTTACAGGGGGAATATGAATGGAAATCAAACCCCGTGCTGACTCAACAAGGGAGGCCCATCAAAGGTCCATCAAAGCCCAAGGGACACACAGGTCCAGGTGGAGGAGGACGAGCCCCAGTGACACGGGCTGGTGGCTTTGCTGTTTCTGTGGAAGTGGGGCTGGGCCCACAACACGTGGGTAGCACCTACAGGGGACCTTTGCAGGACATACGCCCCCAACACAAGCACAGCTCTTCTGTCCTGCTGCTCCTCCCTTCCTGCCAGAAACAACCCACAGCCAACCCAGAGCCGGCATCCACGACACGGGGGAAAAGAAACATCTCAGCAACGAAGAGATTTCAGCTGGAATCTCCTGGGAGACGGTATTAAAATGAGGGAGGGAAGAAATAAATAAATGGAGAAAAGAATCAACTTACCAGTGTCTACCATGCCAACTCCTAAAACCATAAGTCAAGCCCTGAAACCCATGGCACCGGCTCCCAGCCTGGTGAAACACTTGGAAACAACCAGGCTAATGCATCTCCCTGCCACTCTCTGCCCAAGATTCCCATTTTCCAGCCTTTCTCCATAACCACAAAGCTCTGGAGGGTTTTTTTTTAATTTAAAAAGCAGAGATTTTCACAGAAGTGCCTGGTTCTGAGTGCTGGGCTTTAACCCAAGAGCCAAACATCAGGACGTAGCAATGGGTTGCAGGGGCTGACCACCAGCCGAGGCCTTTTCCAACCAGCTCAGCTGGGATCTGGATTTGGGAATCCACACTGAGGCATTCAGGAACTATTTCTCAAAATGCAGAGTTTAACCCCAAAACTGCATCATGCAGCAGCAAGCACAACTCTATAACGTGCCATAAATACATCACTGTGTCCACACTCATCGGGTCCAGCTCTAAATCTGGTCACCCATCAGTCACAGAAAATATAAATATTCTCCCTGATTTCAGTGCAATATTCCCAAGCTGATCAGGAGAACCTATGGAGTCACTAAGCTATAATTAGAGGTTTATTATAAAAGGTGTTTGGGATGCCTGTCAGCACTGAAGGACACTGTGTATTTAAGGTACCCTTAACACAGGCAGCGGCAGCAGGCCATTTTTTGGGCTTTCTTAAAAAAAACCCCAACTTGTTTACTCACCTCAAATGACTTTTCTCAGTCTCTGCTTTGCATATTTCCAGTCTCTAACTTGATTAATGGGATTTTAAAAAGGCAAAAAGAAAAAGCCATCAGTAAGGTGGTTTAAAATATACATTTTTATCCATAGCTTCATAACGTGATTACCAGCTAAATCTTCCTTCTCACTAAAAAAAATAAAAATACTGGGTGCAGAACATGCATATTCACTCATTGGTTATCGTAGGATTGTTGACATTAGCTTTTATTTTTAGAAAAACATCAAGTGTGGAGGGGAAACGAAACAATGCACTACTTTTTTGGGACTGTCTCTAACATCAGGAAAATAGGCAAAGAAAATCCCAGAGTGATCTGCTTGCAGCCCCTCCCACAGCGCACCAGGCTGGAATTGATAAAACAACAAATATTGTTTCAGAGCACTTGGGCTGGCCTGGCTTTTTAAATTTTTTTTTTTTTAAATAATATATGATAATAATATCACACACCACCATATCCGGAGCCTTGGGGAGGGAGGGGACCTGAGTGCCACACACCAGGGATGCTCTCTGGGACCTGCTCTCCCCCCTGGCTGTCACACCACAGGTGGCTCTGGACAGCAGCACTCCCCAGGCTGGAAGCAGGGAGCACACTGGATCTCTGGCTCCCTCCCACTGCACGTTAACGACGAGCTTGCTCCATCACTGCTCTGGGATTTCCCACCACTGCAGCACAGGGTGGTACACTCAGACCTACACTTGTAGGGCCAGGGTTTCAGCAGACTACCCCTGCACTTCTAAACAAACTATTTTTTAAGCCTACAAGCACCCAACTGTATCACAGCTTAGCAAACATTCCTAAAATTGAGTTTAAACTGGAACAAAAAACCATCTCTAAAGTGATGCTCTGGCCCAACACCTGGCAGCAGCACCACCTGTGCTGTGCTGCTGGAAAATAAGTCCTGAGGGTGAGGTGGCCACAGCCAGGAGTTGCTTTAGGAGGGGAAAAAACATCATTAGGAGATAAAATCATCCCTGCTAATCCTGAATGTGAATTCAGGTGTGTAATTACACAATCTGCCAGGTACAGCTCTGCAGAGGTGACCTATCCTGGCGCTGCCTGGATGTGATACCATGGAGGCATCAAGGCTGAGAGAGGATTTCTCCCTCCTCCAAACACCACTCACCTTCGGGGCAGAACCAGCCTAAAAAAGCAGCAGAGCAAGGCAGGGCAGAGCAGGGCTGCAGATCCCTGTGCCAAGAGGGTGCCCAGCTCCTGGATGCTCTGAAATCGCCCCTTCCCAAACGCCAATTTCCATCCCTCCCTCCAAAGCACAACAACAAAATATTTGGGAGCTGGATGGATGCGCAGTAAACATATTTCACTGTTAATGGTCTCCAGTGGACTTGGTTTTGCATCCTGCAGCAAAGCACCACTGCGAGGGAATGTTTTCCTCTTCCAGTAGACTATTTACTGTCACACACCTACATAAAATTACGGATATTCGACTTAAAATTCTATTTCTCTCCCCCAAAAAAGCAGGTGAAATAGAGCTTCTTGGTTGCAAAATTAGCAATACTTCGTCGCTGCAATTCAGT
This sequence comes from Cephalopterus ornatus, assembly GCA_013396775.1. NCBI lineage: Eukaryota > Metazoa > Chordata > Aves > Passeriformes > Cotingidae > Cephalopterus > Cephalopterus ornatus. Next base: position 391,639 of record VZRE01013664.1, on the reverse strand, counting down.
TTCAAAAACCTCCCTCAGCTCTTTTTTTCTAATCACATGCAGAACAGCTACACTGCACATACCATTTTTCGCTACATTGAGCTTGAGGAAAATTTAAGACTTCCTCCCCGCCCCGTCTTCTTTTTAATGGGAGATGTGATTATTGAAATTAATTCGGAAAACAGTCAGCATTCACCAATCAGCTCAGCAGTTTGGGTTTTCTTCATCTGCTGGTTACATGCTAATTATTGTACTGGTGGGATTATTTCCCATTCACATTTGGAATTTACAACACAGTAGGGAATTGATTCAATTAGAAGAAAAATACCAAAAAATGGAGAAAGAAATCAATGACATTTTATATTCAACATATTTTTTTTTCCAATTTTCCTCCCAGTCTCACGCCTACAATGCCCTGACAAACTCAGCCCCAGCATTCAGTTGAAAACTACAATAAAAAACAAAAAGCCAAAAGAACAAACAAACAAAACCTATCCTAGGTGCCAGAGAAGACCGAAGTAGAAGCATGAAAGCTTTACAATTCCTTTAAACACCCCAGTCTCCTTCTCCCCGCACACTGCTGGGCACCCTCAAGCTGCTCTGAGACCTCTGCAGGTGACAAGAAAAGCAAGTGTCCTTCAACGCCAAAGGGAACCAATACCAACCCAGAAAACACACAGGTGAGCCCAGAACAGAAAATAAGATTGAAAAACCACAACTAACAAAGCAAGAGAAGGATGCCAGCAAAATTAGGAGAGCGTGGGGTAGCCAAGGGAGCTTGGGGAAAGAGTTAGGAGCAGGTAGACACACAGTGACTATTTACAGGAGAGGGGTTCTGCACAACTGACCCCAGTACACCGACTCCAAAGATGCCTCCTCCAAAGCACCTTCATTTCTAGTGCTCTGGGGTGAGCACTCCCATGAGTCCCAGGGCCAAATTTCCAACCTCCAGAAATCATGCTGGCACACGGCAGAGCAAACACAGCTCAGCACCGCCAATCTGGGCTGGGAGAGCAGGAACACCCCACACGACCAACACAGACACGAACACCGGAGGGAAAAAACCTCAAAGCAAAGGACCTGCAAACCTGCAGTCACATCGCCCTCGGTCTCTGTCTTTCCTGCCTGTAAAGCAACATGGAAACGCCAGACACTGGAGCAGGGAGTGCTGGCTGCCATTTCAAACAGCTGCTGCGCTTCCCAGAGCACGCGGGGCTGGAGGAGCGGAGCCCAACAGGTGGATTATGGTCTAAATGAAATATTCACGTTCATCTGCTTGCTCCCAGCCCACACCACAGCCTGCTGCCCCCTGCTAGCACAGCTGAGGGGTTCTGTGCCTGGATTTTTGGTTTTAAGTTAGCTCTGCCTCTATAAAACAGAGACGCCCCCCTTGTCTTAAACATTTTCCGACATGGAAATGATTCCTAGCAAAGAAAGAAAGAGCAGGATAGATTTCAGAAGAGGAGTCTGCTTTTACATCCTGCTTACCAAGCTGAAGTACAACACACACCAGGCTCCAAAAACCTCCAGCATAGGTGTGAGGTGACCTGTCTCCAAGGAGCACCCCGCACCCAGGAACAATTAAGAGTAAGAGCCAATTAACCTTAATGCAAAGAGCAAACACGCCTGTCTTACCAGGGCTGTGGAAAATGACACCACATCCAACCCACCAAGGTCTCCAAAGCCACCATGCTCGAGGTGCTGGCTGGGAGGTGACCAGAGCCTGAAGGCACGATGCAGGCTGCAAGAAACAGCCCAGTGCCTCCTATTATCGGAAGCTGGAATGGTCCTTGTGCTCCTGGTGCCACCAGGCAGGTCTCCAGCCATTGCAGCCTTTCCTAAGCACAATCACGAGGAGCTAGCGCTACAGTTGCATCCTTAAGGCAGAGACCCAAGACTTCAGTACATTAAATATGCTACACATCAAAGAGCATCCAAGACAACCCCATCTCAAACATCTTCTTCCACAAAGTATACTCCAAGTACCTCAGTACACTCTAGCCCTTGCTACTCCTGCGCTGAGATCCGGAGATGAAAAGCTACAGGATCAACTACCCAAGACCTCAAGTCCAGTCTTGGTCCCCTTAAACTAAACTCTTCATTTTTACAATTTTAAGAGCAGACAAGAAGTTTCAATCCCTCTTTGAAGACAAACAGACACTGACTGATCCCTGATTGTTTGTGGAAGACAGAAGGAGTTCCATCAGACAGTAGAGCACAAGCTTTTGGCAGCAATCCCTCTCTCCATCTGTGGGACAACCTCAACATTGGACTTATTTTCCAGAGGTTCACCAGCAACACCACAGCTGGGGCTTTAGGACAGGAAAGTGAGACACCAGTATGACCATTTTGTGGAGATTTGCTGTATTCTGGGAGCTTTGTTTTTAAATTCATTGAGGCAGCTGACCCACCATTGACCTGAAACTCCTCTGCAGAACTAAAAAAATCCCCCCAGATTTCTGATAAGCACGTGGATATAAAGAAAAAAAGTGCCATAACTTCCAATTTACAGCACTGCAATTGCAGAGCGTAAGCCCATAGGAGATGCACAGATTTGCAGATGGAAAGAGAGACGGACAGGACTGATTACATACAATTATTAATGTGAGCCTCTGCACCTCTGGAAAAAAAGCACTGAATGTGCTTAAAGAAGAAACAAAGCAGGGAAAAATAAAATGACTACCCATTCAAGTATTTGTGCAACATTGGCATGACACCTTAGGCAAATAAATATTTGCCTGACCTATTTCCAAGAGAGAAGTTTTTCATAAGTTCCATGAAAACCTCTTTATTTACTGAGGCATGAGAGCAGAGCATGCGCGAGCATCCCGCACGCCAAGCCCGGCTCCGGGAGCCACCAGCTCCCTTCTTATCCTTTCCACAGGAGCAAACTGATGCCCTTTACACCAGTGGGACAAAATCAGCCTGAAAACAACATCAGGACATTCAGTCTGGAGAAGAAGAGATAAAAGACACCAACACAAATAGCAAAGAGCAACCTCCCCTCCCTGGAAGCGCCTTCCAACTGATCCATCTGCCTCTTGCCCGGTTCATTTCTGAGTGCTCATAGTTTAAACCTGTCCCTCCCAGGCTCTTTATTAAGAAGCCAAAAACCAGCCACCCTACTCCTGACATGGCCCTCTCAAGCACCTCTGTATCAAAAAAAAAAACCTCCAAACAAACCAAAAGCTCTTCTCCTTCCCCTAAGCAGCCCAGCAGCAAGGCAGCCCCATCACCCAGACTGCATTTTCTGAGCATTACTAGGCAGGAGTGTTTGGGTGGAGCTATAATGGAATCTTTTGCAATCTCAACACCATGTTATTTTATTTCATATTTTTCCCCAAGCAAGTGCTAAAACACATGAGGGGCCTGGCTGGAGCAGCAAGGGCAGTGCTCGCCTGCAGCAGGGGGAACGTTACAGAAGCCATGACTGCAACTGGATGCACAGTTTAGAGGGCTCGTTCTCCAATTTTTTTATTTCAAATTTAAAAAAAAGTAGGAATAAGGAGTGGAGATCACACAGATAAAAAGGGAGTTCAGTTAAGTGTCCCCTTATTGTGCCTGTAGGACAAAAAGAGGGCACCCTCACACTGTGTTCCTCTGAATGGGGACAGGAAAGAGACACCGTGAAGCCTTTGAAGGGCACGAGAACATCCTCCGCGTGGAGATGAGCTGTGGCTGCAATGGCTGTGACTGCCTCTGGTGACAACTCAACCGCCTCAGCTCTGCTCTTGTGCCATGTGTCATCACCAGCTCCTCTGGCTCCACCACAGTCCTCCTCCAACCAGGCCTTCTCAGTCACTTCACACAAACTCACTCCATTCGCATTTTAAGCGTTGTTATTTAGAACATTTGTCCAGGGGAAAAAAGAGAAAAAATAAACAAACAAAGAAGGGGAGAAGTACAAGACTTTTTTTTTTTCCTTTATAATTAGAAACATCACCCCTCTCCTACTCAACAAAGCAGAAAAGCCATCACAGCTGCCAGGAGGAGAGAGGCTGCCGACCTTTACCACAAAGACCATCAGGCACCAGCAAGCAGGATCTTCTCCAAATTAGCCTCCACAGCAGGAATAGCTCTTTCCACCTGGAGGAGGTGTCTAAGTTACAAACATAATCATCCTGGGCTCTTATGTCGTTACTGCAAAGAGAGAGGCAACTCAGTGTGATTCTGAGTCTACACCGGGCAAATCACCCTTAGGATGGGCAAGGTGAGGGGAACCTGGACCTGGCTTTGCCTTCCTGCTCTCCCAACCAAATCCCTCTATTCCAGGGTCACACCAGCTCCCTGTAAGAACAAGGGTGACAATAACTTATCTTAACCATGAGCAAACCAAGTACCTCTCCACACAGTGAACCTCCCTTGTGCTTTTTTACATGCAAATCTGGTGGAAAAGACTGAAAGGAATAATAATATCAGGGGATGGGAAGGAAGGGACCTGCTGTGGCAAAGTGGGCAGCAACAAGCCAACCCCTGGAGGTTTGCTTGCACAAGCTGGGGGCAGGATGGGGGGAGACTTCTGCTCCCACCTTCTGCCTTTTGTTTGCACAGATTTCCACAGACCCTCAATTATTTGTCTCCACTCCCAGCAGTTTTCTGGGAGAGCTGACAACCTGACTGCATTCGGCAGGGAGTGGGCAGCTCAGTCCCTGGAGGGGATGGATGTGAGCGGGTCTTCCAGGGCTCACTGCTGCCCAGACACTGCCCCACATTTGGGGATAGCCAGCAATGCTCCTATGCAATAGCCTAGCAGGGAGCAGTGGGATCCTCATGCCTGGAAACCTGGAGGAGGTCCTGTGGGATCAAGAACTGCCATGCCCTGCAGACGATGCTGCCTCCAAACCCGTCCCACAGCACAGGACACAGGCCCAGGTCCCCAGGCTGGACTGCAAACCCAAGTTGTAATAATTCCAGGAGCTACTAGAGGAGCTGCTTTTACATAGTAACACCATAGTAACCAAGGCAGATGATAAAGCCTGCATACACAAGGGGACTGTGTTTTTGGAGGGGAGGAAGAGGAAGTCTAAATAGAAGGAAAACCCTGCAGAATGAGCAGACGCACCTGTATAAAGGAGAAACCTGAGCCACACTGCTGTTTAAGTCTCCCCACACTGACAAGCCTGGCTCTGACTGACAGCCCTGCTCCAGGCTGTCAGCACTGTCTCCATCCATCCTTGTACCTCCCCGACCAAAGCCAGCGGCCCCCACGGGGTTCCACTTGGCTTTACAACAAGGATTTTATTGAGAGGGATGTGCTCCCATGACTGACTTTGGGGCTTCAAGTTACCACAGCTTTCCTACAGTAGCAAGAACTGTGGAGGCTGAGCCCCGTCAGAAAAACCTATGCTAAACCCCAACCCATCTATAATGTAATTAACACCAGCTACAGATTAGGCTGTATCTGAAGCAAAACGCCATCCAACGCCTACTCTTTCCCACCCCCAAAGGTGGGTCAGGACTCCAGGACTGTGTGGGCATCCCTGTGCTGCGAGTTACTGGGATGAACTAAGAGGAAACAATAAACAGACTGAAACAGTCTGCTCCTTCTTCTCAGCTACGCATCCCAAGTTGTAAAATACATCAAGGTCACAGACCCAACCTAGTTAATAGAAGTTATCATTAAATTGCTGTTTTCTTCTATGGTAAATAAAATGCTTCTGAGCATCAGGGGTTTTCCCTTCCTTCTCATCTCTTAAAGAGAGATTAGTTTAGAATAAGCTGTTCCAGATAACGAAGTAAACTGCTGGCTTCCTATCCATGAAGAAACGTTCTTCGGGACACTGCGATCCTTGTTTGGGGACTGCAGCCAGAGTAGGTGGTCAGGGAGAAGAGCAGGGAAACCCTCCCTGTCCAACTAGAGCCACCCTACGGCACTGGGCAGAGGGAAAACCCATGGATGGGCAGAGCTCTCGCCTTAGTGGGGCAGAAATGGGAAAACACAGGCTTGTAAGCGAGTTTTTCCAGGTATGTCACATGGTCTAACGAGACTCATCACCTACATCACCTAGCTCTCCCTGAAAAGTTTCCCATCTCATAATCAGAACAGCAGAGAACTCCTTGGGAAAACCTTATTGCTTGAGACTTGAGGGCACAGACTAAGCACGCCCTGGGCAGGAAGACGGGGTTACTTCTCACACAGGCCAGCTGGACAAGCAAACGTGACACCCGAGGGGCACACACCCACTCTCCAACTTGGACCCACGTCCCATCCAAAGGGACAACCTCTCCAAATCCGTCGCTTGGAGCAGAGAGGCCTCGGTCTGCTGGCCACCCGCCCGGCTGGCACCGCGGGAGCCCCGGCTGGGAGCTGGCATGGCCCAGGCAGGACTTCACCCCGGCAGCCCAAGGGTGTGAGTTTTAAACCACCGTCCCCAGCCCGGCAAGGAAAGCAGCGAGCGCGAAATCTGGGGTTCAGCCCCAGCTCCAGCAGATGTCCCGCGCGGCCCCGGGCACCTCGCTCAGCAGCCGCTCGGTTTCCCACCTGTGCGAGGAGGGAGATGCGCCTGCTCCCATCCCCGTTCGTCCCAAGGCCAGGCGCGTTAAACCCCGCAACACCCGGAGCCACANAGCCAGCGAGGGCTGGGAAAAAAGCACTTTTCTTCCTCTAAAATCCCAGACTAAAGCAAAAGCAGCCCAGCGCACCCCGCGGGGAGAGGGGCGCCGAGCCGCCCCACGCAGCCGGGCGGGTCCCGCAGAGCTCCCGCCGTGGCGGGACCG
>VZRE01013664.1:355859-384086 GCA_013396775.1 Cephalopterus ornatus | reverse complement strand
GACCGGGATCGGGACCGGGATCGGGACCGGGACCGGGATCGGGACCGGGATCGGGATCGGGATCGGGACTGGGATCGGGACCGGGATCGGGACTGGGATCGGGACCGGGATCGGGATCGGGACCGGGATCGGGACCGGCACCGGCGGAGCTCGGGGCTCGGAGAAGCACGATGAGTGCGGTCCGTCCGTGATGTCCATCAGCGCTGTCCATAACAGCCCTTCCCGCTGGAGCGGCAGGGAAGGTCCCCTTCCCAATGCCAGCCTGGGGAGGAGGGTCTGTCCCCGCCGCGGAAGGACGGAGGCTGGGGGCTCAGGGGTCCGGACACGGCGGGAGCGGCTCCGGGCCCCCCGGGCTGGGGAGGTGCTGAGGGTGCCCCAAGCTGAGCCCGGACCGGCACCCCCAGGGCTTTGGCAGCATCACTCACAGCCCGCTGCCAGATCCAACCCTGCACCCATTATTTTTTAAAATAAAGCGTGGCTTGGAAAGATCTTGTCTCGAAATCAGACACCGTCTTTTGGACAAAAGATAAAAGATTTTCCAGCTGCCTAAATGTGCACGTCATCCCACTTCTGGATTCAGGGCTGATGGTCGGACTGTGCTCACAGTTATGTTGATGTAAATACGATGTCACTTATCTAAAGCTGTTGGCTTTAGAGTGCGGGTCCTGGCTGGATTGTCAGCAGCTGGGACAGAAAAGCTGAGGGCTCTCAGTTCAGAGCCTTTTTTTCAGGACCATTTTGTGCTTGGGGCTTTCCGCTCTCCCAGTTTGAGTGTGTGGCTGGACTTCTCTGCAAGCCCTCGCTCTTGGAGCCACATGACTGTGTGGGAATCGCAGCTTTCTGGTTTTTCTTTTTAAGTGAGCTTGAACCCTTTGTGTTTACAAAAGAAATGTGAACTTCCAACAGGTCAGAAACTAGGAGCCAAATCAGCAGAGCATGTTTTTAAACCAGAACGGGTGGTTTCAACCAGTCCTGCGGCTATAATCCAGCTTTTTCAATGCTTTTGATTGGTGACTGAGGATGGCATTTCCTTCTCTTAGGCAAAATGGCTTTCCCACCCACTCCATCACATGCCAGGCCAGTCTGACTTGATCTTTCTGGGAATGGGAAAGAAACAAAAAAAACCCTCAAAACAACAAAAAACACCACCACTGTTTTCCTGTTGTATTCCCGGCTCTGGGGCTGGCATGCAGAACAGCTGGAGTTCCAGGAGTTGCCCCCACCCCTAAGGGAGTAGGACACCTGAGCCGTGCTCCCCACGGCTTTCACAGGATGGGAATTTCACCCCATCCAGCTGTGCTGACTTGGTGTTTTTGCCTCTGCTCTCATCCTGTTTTGCTGAATCACCCCTTTCACAAGCCTCTGGAGCTCTTTGTTGATCCAGGGAAGGAAGCCCCAGCCCGGCCAGCTGAGGGTCAGGAAGCTCTGCCAGCCTTCCCAGAGATCCCTTTGCTCTTCAAAGGCTGTTTCTCCCTCCTGGGAGACGTGTCCCTGATAACAGGAAAGCCCTTTCACATCCCAAGCTCTGGCAGGGATTCCCTGGAGGGTCACAGCAGAGGGATGTCAGTGAGGAAGGACAGCCTTGCCAGCAGCAGGGAGCTGCTCCAGGGAGCTGCCTGGCACAGGGACCTTGGAGCTGATGGGTTGATTGACTGCTGTCAGCCCCACATCTGGGTCACACGCCATCTCTCACCAAACATCTGGTGCCTGCAGCATCCTGCTCAGAGCACAGCATTCAGGAAAAGGCAACTGCAGCTGTGCCTCAGCCTGCTTGGCTGCTGCCAGGACTGTGACAGCATCTCCGGAAACCCCTGTGTAAGGGGGACACTGGCAAAGGTAAAGACAGAGCAGACCTGGGGAGAAAGGGGCCAGGCTAGTGGCCCTCAGAGAATTGTGCCACAGAGCAGTGAGGTCCTGGGGCATCCCTTCAGTGTGAGAAAGGGAGCAGGATAACACAGCTTCCTGGCTCGGGTGGGAAGAGGATCTAAATGTTGTATGTGGGCTTCCAGCCATCAAGCAGTGGTGGTGTCCCCAGCTACTGTCTAAGCACTGTGACCGGAGGGATTTCTCCTGTTCCAGCCCCAGTTTTGCTTGTCTACACAGCCAAGCAAGACCCTTTTTGTCAGCGCAGTTCCCCTCTGGTCCTCTGCAGCATCTCTGATGAGCTAAGCCATCAGAGGCCTCAGACAGCATGAGGACAGGGGGGTTGACCAGCTTCCTGAATCTGTCTCACGGTTGGATTGTCCGCTCTCCCTCCAGACATTTCCCCCAGGCCCATGAAGAGGCAGACAGCAAGGTGGCGATCCAAGGAGAAGCATCCCAGGGAACTGCCAGGCTGCTCGGAGATGAGATCAAGAAGCTGGGAAAATCCAGGAGAAATAATGTGATGACTGAGGGAGGAGGCAAAACCCTCATCAACTCCCACCTTGGAGGCAGCTGGAGAATTGGCTGTGGCCTGGCTGGGCTGCAGCAGCTGTTGAAATACAAAGAGGGGGAAAAACAAGCCTGTGTTTGACACAGCCTTGCTCTCTCCCACCCTGCGACTGAAGACATGACTTCTTTTTTAGGGACAGAGGAAAATTTAGGAGCCTCCTGGGCAACCAGTGCCTTGGGTGCTCCCAACTGCCAAGTGGATGGGTGGAGTTTCCTGGAGAGGCCCTGGAAACGCTGGGGTTGTGACTTCCAGCACTGTGGTGATGACACAGCCCACAAGGCAGTGCTGCCCCGTGCAGGGTGAAGGCTGTGATCCAGGACGGGTGGGGAGCACTGGGATGCAGGGATGCAGGACAAAAGCTGACAGGATGGATGCAGGTTTTTGGAATCCAAGGAGCTGAAAACATTGCATCTCGGCTGACTAATAAAAAAAATCTGTCTTGTTTTGCAAAGAGTCATTGCAAACATCTGTGTGTTGTGGAGTTTCCAAAAGGGGGAAGAAACTTCTCCCCACTGGAGCAGCTCCTGTGGGAGGATGCACAGAGAAATTCAGGTGCTCAGGGTTACAAGCCCAGGGAGTGATGGGACTGCAGGGCTCATCTTCCAAAAAAGAGGAAGGGGGAGTAAGAGGGAGTATGAAAAGCAGCTGGCAGGAACCAAGGATAATTTTATGGCTTTGCAAAAAATTACCATGGCAATTAAAAGTCCTTTAAGCTTTTGGAGGAGAAAGAAGGAAATAAGAGGGACGTAAAAGGCCCTGGGGCTGGATTGCAGGGTAGGATGGAGGGAGAACAGCCATCACCCAGCACAGCCATGGCACATCTGGGGATCTGCTGCAGGGGCATGGGGGGATGAGCAAAGTTCAGTGTGTTGGGAGCCAGGTGTAAGGGCTGGTGGGAAAAAACAGCTGGACAAGGAGCCTTGGAGGTAAGTGATGGGGAAGGTACTTCTGCAGAGTGCCTGACTGCCAGGAGCTCATTCCTGTGTCCAGAGGGTGGTGCCTTGGAGCCACAGCAAGGCTGGGCTGCCCATATGCTCCTGCTGGCTTTGCTTTCCCTCTCCATGCTTACCTGGTGGTGCACTCAGCTGAGGAAGAAATGATGTCCTGTGCTGAAATGTCCTCTGCTGAAGTGCCTGTCCTCTGCAGCACTTTTGACCAGTTACCAGGCATCTGCAGCCCGGATCTGCCCTTGTTTTTGTGTTACAGTCCCGGGGTTTGTGTTATAACCCCAGGGCGTTCAGGGTGTAACCCACTGCCCTGGGTAAGACCCACTGCGGTGGCATCACCAAGCACTAGTCTATGGACAAAGTGTCTGAGGTGTCACATCCAAGGTGTCTTGATGGAGGTTCCAGCAGGCTCCTTCCCCACTGGGCATGAGTGCCTGGTGACCTGGCCGTGGGCTGTGGGGTTTGGTGGCAGTGCCAGCCCACCCTCCTCAGGGACAGCAGCCATGCCTGGCCACCCACAATAGCTGCTTTCAGTCCAATTTCAGTGAGGGGCAGAGCTCTCAGAAACACTAAGCTGCTGGAAAACAGGCTTCCTTCCTCAGCTGATTTGTCACAGAAAGTTCCCATGTTGGGTCAGGGACCTCATGCCCCGGCTGTTCTTGGCACTGGATGGGCACAGGGGGCATCTCCATTCCTCCCACTGCCATCAGCATTACCAGTATGGCACAGCTGAGGAAACTGAGGCACAGGGAGGCAGGTAGCAGAGCTTGCCTGGGAATGAACCGTGGCATTTCCGCAGATCAGCCCATCAGCTGGCTGGAATCAATGAGGGTGGTTTGGACCCTTCTTCTCAGGGACTAAAGAGGTCCTAAGCAGCCTCCCTCCAGATTCGGTGCTTCCCTGCTCTCATGGAGCAAGGTGAGCTCCACAACTGATGGGTGGGAGAGCTCTGCACACACACCAGCAGAAGGTCCTTCATCCCCAAAGTGCCACCAGATCTTATGCAGACCAGGAGCTGCCACCACTCAATCCCCATCATTCCAAAACCCAGAGGAGAGGGTGCTGGAGAATCATCTGCACAGGGTTTGGGTTGCCACAGGGCAGAGCCCACACCAGTCACACCCCTGTGCCAGAGTCATAGTATGGTGGGAGTCACCACACTTTTTGGGGGGCATAAAAAACCCCACCAACCTCAGTTTCTCATTTGAGTCCACCTGGCTATTCCTGCATCGCTCCCCCACTGCTGTCGGGCCCACTGAGATCCAGGGAGCCTCAGTTTTCTTCCAGCTGCTGCTTTTCTTTCAGTGTGCTCTCTTTTCCCACCCCACTGGGGATGACAGAGGGCAGAGGAGGCCCTGGGGCTTGGCCACCCACTCCCTCCCTTTATGCCCTGTCAAGCCTTGGCCGTGTCCTTGCAGGACGGTGGGCTGGAGCAGGAGGGTCTCCAGCAGCAGCAGGGTCTCCATCAGCAGGAGGGTCTCCGTCAGCAGGAGGATGACCATCAGCAGGAGGGTGTCCCTCAGCACGAGGGTGTCCCTCAGCACGAGGGTGTCCATCAGCAGGAGAGTGTCCCTCAGCACGAGGGTCTCCATCAGCACGAGGGTCTCCATCAGCACGAGGGTGTCCCTCAGCATGAGGGTGTCCCTCAGCAGGAGGATGACCATCAGCAGGAGGGTGTCCCTCAGCAGGAGGATGACCATCAGCAGGAGGATGACCATCAGCACGAGGGTGTCCCTCAGCACGAGGGTGTCCCTCAGCACGAGGGTGTCCCTCAGCAGGAGGCCGCTGTGCCCGGCGCTGCCGCCGCAGAGGCGCGTGCTGAAGGACAGCCCGGGGCCAGCAGCTCCCCCGAGCCCCGCTCCGCGGCGGGAGGGACGCTCTGGGGCCTGCTGTTGTTTGGGAGACGGGCCCTGCCTTCGCTCAGGTGAGAGGAAGGAAGCAGCAGCGAGAGGAGGGGCCGAGGGTGAGTGTTGGCGGCGGGGAGCGGCCCGCGGGGCTCGGTGCGGCCCCAGTCGAGGGGGTGCCGGGGCTCAGCAGCCGCCCGGGTAACGGGGAAGGTGCTGGCTGGCTGGATGGCCGTGTGGATGTGGGCAGGCAGTGCTGCTGGCCGGGTGGCCCAGGAGCAGAGCGGGCTGGTGTCAGCACAATACCCGGCTTGTTTTGGGAGGCTGTTCAGCGGTGGAGGTGGAGGAGAGCTGTGTTGCCTCCGCGGGGCAGGACTGACCCCTCCGCCCTCCGCCCTCCGCCGGGGCTGCGCGGTGCAGGGCTATGGTCCTGCTGCTTTGGGGGCGGAGGGCTCGAGATGCCCCATTCCTCTTCGGGGTTTATTTACTGAACGTGACTTGAAACCCCTTTCTCTTGCTCTTATCCGACTCTTAATCCCTCTCCAGGGTAAAACTTGCCTTTCACCTCTCTAACGGGCCTGCTCCATCCGCCGCGGGGCTGAGGCCTGCAGGGGAGAAGCCTTTTCTCTCCATCCCCTGCCTTCCTCCAGCCTCCTGGGGGAGGCCCACAGGGCATCAAACTGGGTGAGCTGAAACCTGTACCAGAGCCATGCTGAGTGGTCCCCAGCAATGAGATGCCTGGGGAGGGGGCAGCTGCCCACTGAGGCAAGGCGGGGACAGTAGCTCTGCACGTTTTGCTGTTGAGCTCTTGCACCCTGTGTTCACCATGGTGGTGATGCTCAGTGTGGGGCTGTTTCTGGGGACAATTTCCAAGCCCCTACCCCAAATCCTATGGGCCATGCAGGTTTACCTGCCCAGGATTTTCCCTATGTACATTTTAGGTCTGTGTCAGTGTACATCCCAGCAGGGAGGCCATCAGTGCACTGCCCTGGGAGCACTGGGGTGAGCCAGATTTTCCTCCTCCAAACCCCCGCCCTGTGCAGCGAGGAGCTCTCTCCTGTTTGCTGCCAGGCCCTGCAGCACAGCAGGGAAGGCAGCTGGAGGGCTGCCCGCCCCGGCAGCAATGCCTGGGAAAGCTGGGCTCAGCAGGTTGGTGGTGGCCCCGTGACCCTGGCCCCGCTCGCAGCAGAGCTGATGGAGGCACCGAAGCTTCGGGAGCTGGCTAGCACTTCCCTGCCATCATCCCCTGGGCAGGATCTGGGCTTTGGGCATACTCCCAGCTGTCAGGGAGAGGTGGGGGACAGAGCATGGAGGAGGAACCTCGTCTGCCCACACAGACTGCCTTCCAGGAGGGATGTCTGGGAGCAGGACAGGGCTGAGCTTGTGCAAAATGGATCAGAGAGGCTGGGTACCTGCTGGGGCAGAGGGCTCATCAGGTGGCACATGCTTGTCCTCATCCCTTTGGGTAAGGAACCAACTCTCCCCAGCCGTCCCGGGTTGAGTGTGCACTGCTGGCTGTGCTGAGAGCCCCTGGGGACACCACACCATGTTGGCTGTGCTGGAGCTTTCCTTTAGTTCATCCATGGTCATCCTTTAGTTCATCCATGGTCATCCTGTGCCTGCCTGCTCTGCCTGGGACAAGGTGGGCTGCAGAGCTGGCTGCTGGGGAAGCTGGGCTCAGCCTCCATGTTTCCCAGCCCCTGGTGCAGTGTGCTGACACCACAACCACTGTCCTGCTGATGCTGAGTGCTGAGCAAACGGAGCAAGGGGCTCCTCTGGCCCGAGGCCTGGGAACAAGATCCAGCATCCCGACATAGATCTGCAAGGAAATACTCCAGGGATTTCATCGCATTGACCAGAGGCAGCTGCCAGTGGTGGGACTGTGCAGGAAGAGGTGCTGCATGGGAGCATGTGTGCCACCTTGTGTGGCTGGAAGCATGGCTGTGCTCTGAGCCCAGCATGGACCATGTGGATCTCCAGCTTTTCAGCCAGGCCTCCAGCATGGTGGAGAGGAATTGTCTCCACTCAGGGAGCAAGCGGCTGGAGGATGTGAGTGGGCAAGGGGATGAGCAGGAAGCAGGCAAGGCTTTCCTTCCACGTGTTCTTGCTAATGAAAACCAGGAGCTGTACAACCTCAGAGTGCAGCCTTGTGAAAGCAGCGTGGCAGAGCTGTCTGGGTGTCCTTCGGGCAGCATGGCCCCTCTGCTGGGATTCCCTGGAAAGATGGATGGTGGTGGCAGGGCCCAAGATGTGGAGACTGGGGAGTTCTGGCTTGAACAAGGGCCATGTCTGGCCAATTCTGCAATGCCTTCCCTTCCGAGTGGGAAATGTTAGGTTTGGACTTTGTTCAAAGGGAGTGTGTGGTGTATGCAGCAGCTCAGACTTCCCACCTCTCTGCCTTGAGTTGTTTGTGAGTTTTTAAGGACAGTGCAGGCAGGAGATCTCCTGCCAATCAAATTCTTGTTTGAGCGGGATGTTGACAGCTCGACCGCACAGTGTTGCTGTGAGGCTGTATTTGCCCTCCCAAGGGGCAGATGTGATGGTGTATCCCAATGGCAAAGGCATCTCTCCTCCAAGCTGGATGCTCTGCTCTGGCTTCTGTCCTGTTTTCTGGTGTTCACAGAGGCCCAGGCTGAAGGCCCTGGCCCTTCAGGTGTTTGCCTCAGTTTCTCTAGAGGCTTACCTGTGCCCATGATGGGGCTGTGTTTGCAGCCATGACATGACTCTCACAGAGTAAACGTTTACTGCTGGAGTTCTCTTTCCCTACCTGAGTGTATTCCTGTCTCTCCCTTGCAGTCTCAGACCATGAACTACGTGGGGCAGCTGGCTGAGTCTGTCTTTATCACGGTGAAGGAGCTGTACCGGGACCTGAACCCTGCCACCCTGACAGGCTGCATCGATGTGGTGGTGGTGAGGCAGCCCGATAACTCCTTCAAGTGCTCCCCATTTCACGTGCGCTTCGGGAAACTGGGAGTGCTGCGCTCCAGGGAGAAGGTGGTAAGTGGTTCCTTTCCATGGGGCTGTGCTTCCTCTCTGGTGCCTCCAGAGGGGAATGGGAGCCCTACTGAAAGGAGTGCTTGCCAAGATTTGGAGGGGATGCTCCATAATGGAACCCATCCTCTTCCAGGAAGGACTGTGCTTCCCAGGAAATCTGGGAGTGGTCCCTTGCCTCAAAGGCTAGGTTGCTGTCAGCCCTGCAAGCAACTCCAACCCAACCCCTCCCTGGGGAAGTGCCCCTGCGCTCCAGTGGATGAGTGGGTTTGGATGGACAGGCTGCTTCTGCCCCTTGTTAGGTTGATATCGAAATCAACGGGGAGCCTGTGGATCTGCACATGAAGCTGGGAGACAATGGAGAGGCCTTCTTTGTCCAGGAGTCAGAGGAGAATGAGGTTGGTGATGTGGAGGTGCTGCAGGTCTGTGTTCTGCTGTGTGGAAGTGCAGAGTTGAGGTGGAGTGACCAGGTTTGGAATGCTGCTCTTCCACAGAGTGACTTTATTGTCCCTTCTGATGTTTTCTGTGTCTGGAAAGGTTCCTATTCAAAGGACCTTGCAACCAGTTTGGAGGACCTGGGCAGTGGAGCACCCTGAGGGAGTGCTAGAGCACATATCTGCATCCCAGACTGATCTCCATCAATGGGCATGGCCGCTGGCCAGCCAGGCAGGTGTCTTGGAGCTTGGCCTTTTGGGGGATCTTGTAACAGAGATGAGAATGAGACAGATGCTGTGGCAGGCTGCCCGCTCCACTGGGAAGTAGGATGAGACTAATTGTGGCTTCCAGAAATCTTGGCAGCTCTTCTCCCAGCCTGACTTGTGGTCACTGCTAGCTTGTGCTGGGTTTGGGAACAGGAGAGGGCTCTAGAGCTGAATCCCGTTTGCAGCCTTTGTTATTCTGGTCTCGTGGTGCCATCTCCTGCCTGTCTGTCCTTGCCCATGGTAGAGATGTCGTTAGCTTGTGGCTGGATCGCCTTTCTTTTATTTACAAGTTTTGTGTACAAACCCTTTCCTTTTAGGGGAGGCCACAAAAACAGCCCCGAGCTGCGGGCTCAGTGCTGTTGGCTGTGCTGGTGGAGTATGTTCCATAGGCGAGAGCAAGGAGTTGCCAGGCTGGAAAGGAGCATGCTGGAGGGACCTGATGGGCTCTTCCCCATCCCTGTTGCAGGACAGCATCCCCTTCTGCCTCTGCACGTCCCCCATCCCCACGGAGCAGAGCCTGAAGGATTCTGTCCAGCCATCTCATGGGCAGGAGGCCACTGGTGCTGAAGTGACCCAGCGCAAGAGACGGCGGTGCAGGAGAAAGGCCAAGAGGAAGGAGGTGTTGGACTCAGAGTCTGAAAGCTGTGATGAGACCAAAGGCAGGATGCCCATGGAGCAGCCGTGCAAGCTGCCAGCCCCAAGGTGAGCTGCTTGGTCTGGGCAGGGGGGTCAAGCCTGCGGGTTCACTGCAGGTGAAGCCCAGCAGTATTGAAACAGGAGGAAAGTGTTTCCAGGGGGAGCCTAGCCTGTTCTGGAGTAGGAAGCCAGTGGGAATGGTGAAGCTGTGTTGCCAGCTTTCTGGAGAGGTGCCTGAGAGTAGCACAACTGACCCTTTTCCCCCTTTGCAGCGGTGCAGGGTGTTCATCCTTTGCTGTTGCCCTTGAAGAAGAAACCCTGTCATTGCAGTCCCCAGAGATGCACCCGCACTCCGATGGGGAGCTGGCCCCTGTGGACAGGTAATGGACAGAGGCAGGGTGTTCTGCTCAGCTCTGGTGAGAGCAGGGGACAGGCCTCATGGCTAGGGAAGTGGTACAGGAAAAGGTATCAGGAGAGGAGGGTTTTCATGGCGTGATATGGTGTTGTTGGAGGAAAGCTCAGAGGCCATGAGGGACACTTGTGGCCATGGGCACAGATGAGAGAAACCTGCATGCCCAGGGCTCTCTGCTCCTGAGCTGCTCTGGACAACTGCTGGCATAGCACTTTGCTTCCTTGGGCCTCAGCTTCCATAAGTCCTGGTCCTTTGTGAGTGATAGTCTTATGGAGCAGAACTGACTTTATGGGAAATCAGCCTTACAGGGTTCTTGGGCCTAAATGTCCTTGTGCTGATAGGAGAGCATGGGGCTGTGTTATTGATGATGTCCCATATCAGTTTCTCTTCTTGCAGCTTCATGCTGAGCCATCTATCTTCTCCCAAAAGTGATTCTGAACTGGAGATCAGATCACAGGACAGTTTTGCTCTAGGGGCTGAATCCCACATGCAGTGGACCTGGGGAAGGCTCCCTCAGGTGAGACCCTGCTCTTGATCTTCTCCAGCGGCTGCAGAGGAGGAGGAGTCTGTGGCCAGGCAGCCTTAGGGGAGTTGTCCCCCTCTGCCTGATGCTTTGGCCAACTTCCCATCCCCAAACCTGTTCTTCTGCTTCCCTTGAGGTGAATAAACTGGAACGAGTTGAACCAGCCAAGTCCACGAAGACCATTGCTACTGCAAGAGCCTCCTTCTCTGCGACACTGGTTCCAGTGGATGAGGCAACCCCTCTTGCTGCCACCTCTGAAAGTCTGGAAGGGGATCCAAGTCCAGCAGGACCTCAGGACGTGGCCTGTTCCTCAGCTCTGTCTGTTATTGAGACAACACTTGCACTCCAGGATGGGAACAGCGTCCCCAGTGCTGGGAGGGCAGAGAGCTTGTTGGGGGCCTCCTCAGTCCCACAAGAGAAACAGGAGGAAGTCAAGAGTGTTGTGCCAGAGATTCAGCCAGTTGTGGAGCCCTTTGAGGGAGGCACTGCTCCAAGGCAGGCAGGCTCAGAAGGCCCTGAGCACCAGCTGGAGAGGCAGAGGAGCCAAGGTGAGAGGGTGACTGCTGCAGCTGGAAGTGGTGTTTGAGCCTGCAGGTGTCTGTCTCGGATGAGGGCCTGGGTTATTCATTCACTGTAACTCCCTCGTGACTGCCCTGGGTATTGCAGGTGTGCTGTTTGCTTTGCTTTGCCCTCTCTGTGTGCAACCAGCTCCTTTGCTTTGAAGATTCATCCCTCAGGTTTCCAGCTTTCAGTGACCAGCCAGCTCCCAGGAAGGCTTTCTTGCCTTATGTTCCCTGAAGTCCATCCTTGGATGTCTCTGCTTTTGCTTGCTTAGATTTCTCAGCAATACAGGCCATACCTTAACTTGCAGTGTCTGGCAGCACCTGGCCTGACTTGTGTCTTTATCCTGATCATGCTAAGTCAAGCAGAAAATCTCAGGGAATCATTTATGTTCCCCTCCTTGACAGTGTATTTATGCCAGTACAGGTGTCTTGAGGTAGTTTTGTTGCTGTTGATATATGGCAGCTTTTGCGGTAGGAAAATGGCTGCCCTGCTTGCATGATACATGGATATGATGGAGGAAAACGCTGTTACTCTCTCGATAGATGTTGGGGTGGTTGGAAAGGTGATTCAGCTAAGCTCTCTCTCTTCTGTCTGTGCGTTGAGGATCCATCAAAAGAAGTCCTCACTTGGGTCCCAGTGACATTTACCTAGAAGACCTCTCCAAACTGGATGAGAAGCAGGTGGATCTCTGTTTCCCCAGGAGGTATGAGTTGCCCCAGCTGGCCAAGCTCAGACCTTCTTGAGCAATTCCCTGGGCACAAAGGATGGAGGTATGTTTAAAACTGTTGTCTGATGTCACTACCAGCAAGAGAAGAAGCATTGGTGACACAGAGCAGAGTTTGAGGCCCGTGACAGACCCCAGCAACCCTGTGTGTGTCCAGCTGCCATCCAGCTTGCCTGCTGACACCCCCCTGGACTGTGACTCGGCGCCCGCAGTTGCCCTGTCGCTGTGTGGGGGCCTGAGGGGCAGCAAGCAGATCTCTCACGGTAGGTGAGAGGGGAAGGGGAACCTGCAGCCCCAAAATCCATTATATTCACCAGTGGCATGACACAGCCTCTGTCCCACCAGAGAAGTTCTTGGAGCACATGGTTTCCTACCAGCAGTTTGCTGAGAATCCAAGGCTCGTCAATGACCCGAACCTGGTGATACTGATCAACAACAAGTGAGTGGTCTGCTCTTCCCACGATGGACAGTGTGGTCCCTTGGCCCCTACAGAAACCCTCCTGTAGGAGTGTGGCTCCGTCCCAGAGCATGATTGTACTGCAGTAGCTGTGGGAGGGGAGCTGGCCACGCTGCAGGTTGGTGATCTGTAAAGAGTTCTTGCTCCAGGAGTGGTGATGTGCCCACCCCTTTTGGTTTTCCAGGTATTACAGCTGGGCAGTAGCTGCTCCCATAGTCCTGTCCCTGCAGGCTTTCCACAGGAACATTCCCGAGGTCAGTGGTATGACACATTTTCTGGCCATGATTCTCAGCAGGTCCTGAGAATCCTGGGCTGAGCCTCCCCGGGCTGAGGACTGACTTTATCCCATGTTCCACCATGTTCACAGAGCATCATTGATGACCTGGTGAAGGAGAAGATGCCCAAGAAAGGCAGAAGGTGGTGGTTCTGGAGGAGGAGAGAATTCCCGCCAGAGGAGGTGTGTTTGTGGCAGTGAATGTGACAACCATGTCCCTGGGGGACAGGCATCATTCTGGTGACTGGCAGAGGTGGGGGTAGGGGAGCAGCAGGGTCCTGGGGATGGCCTGGGGCTGAATATGAGGACCTGGCAAGGTGGCTTCTGAAGGTTGCTCCTGTCCCCTTGGGTCTGTTAATACCTGAGCAGCAGAACAACACCTTGTAATGGTGAGACCTCCTGCCACGTGCCCCTCATGCCAGGTCCCCAGGTACCACGTGTGCTTGCTGGTCTCCCTGCCCACCACAGCCCCAGGCTGTGCTTCCTCTTCCACGGGCAGTGTCCTTGTGAAGGCAGGATTGCTGCCTCCCTTCTGGCATCGCTGCTCCAAGTGGAAGAAAAGCAAAGCAACCCCTGTTCCTGCCCTTGGCTCTGTGTAAGCACTGCTCAGCAATAACAGAAACATCTCTGTTATCAACACTATTCAGCACAAATCCAGAACACAGCCCCATACCAGCCACTGTTAAGAAAATTAACTCTACCCCAGCCAAAACCAGCATACCCTTCTCTGCCTGCAGAAGCAGCCAAAGCCAGGGAAAGCCAACAAGGGGATGCTGCAGCCTGACTCTGCTCAGCAGAGGTGAGTGCCTCCCTCCCAGGTCACCTTCAGAAGTCTGCATGCTCCTTATCTCTTCTCCTAAGTGACCAGTTATTCCCAAGTTTATCTAATGTAAGGGGGCAAAAAGCTCTGTTAAGACTCCAGCTGATCCCAGTCCAGCCAAGCTCTTCCCTTCTTTATGTAGGCAGGAGGAAGAAGGGTCATCCAGTGATGGTGAGACCTTGCACTCTAGGGACATGTTGGCAATAGAGGCCCCTGCTCCGAAACCTCTGCCAACCTACAAGAAGTCCCTGCGGCTCTCCTCCGAACAAATCGTATGTACTTACTCCTCTGTCTTCACTGCCTGTGTGTGTGTAGGAGTGAGACAACCCTTAAACAGGGATTTCTCTACTCCTGACCTCATGTCTTTATAGGGCATCCAGGTATTTTGCCCTGGTTGGCCACCCTGTGGAGGCTTGGGGTCTGTGGCCTGGCTGGGTGGCAGTCTGGCCTCTGGCAAGCCTTGGTCTGGTGTGAACTGGCCACCAATTGGTGCTGCTGTAACACTTTTGCTGCCCCTGTGCCACAGGAAAGGTTGAATCTGCAGGATGGCCCCAACGAGGTGGCATTCAGTGTGACAACTCAGTACCAGGGCACATGTCGCTGTGAGGCCACCATCTACCTGTGGAACTGGGACGACAAGGTGGTGATCTCAGACATCGACGGCACCATCACCAAGTAAAAGGCCTTTCTGCCACCCCAAAATCCCTGTTTTCCCCTGTTAGGGTAAAGTGTCCTTTAAAGGCTTGCATAGGCAGGCAGGAGGGACCACAAACCCCACGGTGCTGAGGATGGGTACCCACCAGGTTGTCACACTAACCCGGTGTCCTTTCCTTCTAGGTCGGATGCTCTTGGGCACATCTTGCCTCATCTGGGTAAAGACTGGACTCATCATGGGATTGTTAAACTCTTCCACAAAATCCACCTGTAGGTATTGGATCAGCTGAGGCCAAGGGGAAGTGGGAAACTGATGGAATCAGAGCCAGGGCTTCTTACTCACTGATGCTGGGCAGAAGAGCCTGTTATCTGCTGCCAGTGATGGCTGCTGTGCTGCCTACATGATGCTGGGGGGTGAAAGCAGGGGACCCCCTGGGAGCAGATGCTGGCATTGCCTTCCCTATGAGGGCTGTGTCGGTGGAAGCTTTGCTGGGGAGGTGTAGCTGAGCACTGGTGCTGAGACCACCCAGGGTCACACCTGAGAGTGGTGGCACGGGGGTCACCAGCACTGTGAGCCCCGGGTCAGTGCTGATGCCTCTCTGGGTGCCCAGCGATTGCTTCCCAAAGCCCAGGGGATGAGACCCCCGAGGGGTGACACTTAGCAGCCTCCAGCTCAGTCCCTGGCCCCTGTGGCCACTGAGAGGCACTGTGGGCCCATAGATGGCTCATCCCGGCCCTGGGAGGGCCACGCTCCCGGGGCTGCAGGGACAAGACTGGCATTTTGGCTGCCTCTGGCCACCCTGGTACCCCCTCGGCTGAGCTGCCCTGCCCTGGGGCCCTGTGGGGGCTGGGTACAGCCCCCTAATCCCCAGGCAGCCTGGTGGGATGGAGGTGCTGCCTGGGGATCCTGTCTGGGTGCGTGAGTGCTGAGCAGCAGTGGGTGCTGTGCAGCTGGGTGTCTGTGTGGCTGCTGAGGAGAGCCTGGAAGGTGGTGCAGGGACCCCCAGTGTGAGGCAGGTGGGGATTGGGCTTAGCCCAGGTCTCTGGGTAAGGCATTTGCATTGTTTGTGGAACCACCTTGCTTGCTGAAGGGGTGAACAGGTTTGGGCTTAGGCTGGGTACTCTCCTCCTCCTTGAAGCAGGAGAATGCCCTGCCCAGGACATGGCTCAGATGGGCTCCCTGTGCTCTCTCTAGGAATGGCTACAAGTTCCTCTACTGCTCAGCCAGGGCGATAGGCATGGCCCACATCACCAAAGGCTACCTCAAATGGGTCAACGAGCAAGGCTGTGCCCTCCCCAGGGGCCCCATCCTGCTCGCCCCCAGCAGCCTCTTCTCTGCCTTCCACAGGTACTGTGTCCTCTCCTGCACCCTCCACATCCCTGGGGCAGCACCCCTTCCCCAGCTCAGTGCTGAGGGGTGTCCCAGCCTCAGACTGCTCTGCCCTCCTTGGCACACGATGCCTTTTGTGTGAGGCAGCAGGTGAGCTGCCTGCCCTCCCTGGAGCTTCGTGGTGAAACTCCCAATGCACAAAACCTCTCTTGCCTTCCAAATCACTTCCCTGAGCCCCAGACAGCCTGGCTGCTTGCAGTCCTGGCCAGCTGATGTCTCTCTGACCATGGGTCTTGTGCTGCAGGGAGGTGATTGAGAAGAAGCCAGAGGTGTTCAAGATCGCCTGCCTGAGGGACATCCAAAACCTGTTTGCCACGAAGTGTCCCTTCCACGCGGCCTTTGGGAACAGGCACAATGTGAGCGGGTCTCCTGGGGCAGAGGGAGGGCTCAGGTGGGTGGTGGTGCCCTCCTACAGCTCTCATGCCACGCTGGCCTTCCTTGGGCAGGATGTCTACGCGTACAAGCAAGTGGGGCTGCCAGAGAGCCGCATATTCACGGTCAACCCCAGGGGAGAGCTGATGCAGGAGCTCACCAAGAACCACAAGTCAACGTAAGCAATGTGCCTATTCCTCAGCATCCTTGGGATAACTTTGCTGTAACCCAGAGAAGCATCTCGGGGTGTAGAAAAGCAAACAAATGCCCAATGGCCCCCGTGCAGCTTCTTCCTCACCCCCACAGGTATGAGCGGCTGTCAGAGCTGGTGGAGCTCATCTTCCCTCCCCTGGAACAGAGTGGGAGAGCAGGTCTGGCGTGCCCAGAGTACAGCCACTTTTCCTACTGGAGACCTCCACTGCCTGATGTTGACTTGGATGCCTTCTTCTAACCCCCATTCCCTGTGTAGGCCTGACCCGGGGCTCTCCTGGGTGTCCTTTCCCAGGACTGAATGCTCCAGCTGCACCTCTTCCCCCGTTTGCTACTCAGGCATTTTGCACCTGTGATAGAGGTCATGACACCATTTTTCAGGTGGCCAAAGCGAGTAAAAGGGAGCTCTGACTCTACAAAACCTCCAGTTGCTAAACTAAAACTTCTGTAAGCTGGCTCTCTTCTCATGTTTGTAACCCCTCTAAAGCCTGGCTCTTTTTTAGAGATGGTGGTTGGTCACTGTTGTATTTATTGATGAGCCTCTGGCATAGCTATTGCTACCTCCAGTATGACCAGTGTTCCCAGACAGTCCAGCTACCTGCAGTTTGGTAGCTGGTGGGGTGAAACTGCCTATCAAATCATTAAGGTGGATAGAAGATGTTGGGTATTTGAGTGTTTTTGACTAATAGCAATAATAAATAGTGCCTCCAGTCTGGCATCTGCCTTGTCCTTCCCTGACTGCTGTGTGTAAGTGTAAACAACCTCTGAGTCTGCCATTTCTGGAAGCCACACAAGACATTTTGATTCTGGAAACCTCAGCGAGAAGTACTTTATTTTTTTTCCTTTCCAGTACAAACACTTTTTCAGCTTTTAAAAATCTGAACAAACGTAAAATGTTTCAAAAACAATAGAACACAGCCTTTTAATGGTATTAGTTATCAACTGCCTTGGAAAGTTGCCCGTGCAAGGACAACCCCATGGGCACCATTTCCTCCTTCTGCAAGCAATAAAAAAAAAAAATGCCCAGTTTCGTACGAAGTTCCTTTCACTTTTTAAACATGAATAGCTGAGAACTGAAATATAAACTGTCCATAGCTTCAAGTGACTAATCAGGAATAGTCCAAACATAGCACCATTTTCCGGAAGGTCAGACTTCTTCCTTGTCCTAGTTTTGTTATGGCCAATCCCAGCTCCCTTTGTGCTCAGGAAGCTGTTCCTCTTCAGCCACTCTAACCCAGCCCTGGCTGGGGAAGGGGGGGCCTGGCCCTTGGCTTTTTTTCTCTTTGGTTGCTGCAGCCCTTTTTTCCCCTGGTGTGAGGGTATGGGAAGGGGGCTCAGGCAGGATGCTCGTGTGGGGTGAGGGCTCCCCTGAGTACTGAGGGTTGACTTAAGACTCCTTCCTTGAGCTGAGGAAAAAAATAGGTCTTGTAGTCTAAGAGCAGGTTTTGCAGGATGCCCGACAGCAGCTGGGGGTTGTTCTTCAGCCGTAGAAGTGTCTCAGCAGCTGCAGCATAGCTCCAAATCAGCAAAGCCCAGAGCAGCAAGAGTGCGCTCTGGTGCTGTGAGCTCTGGTAGGACTGGGTGAGTGGTGGGGGGCCAGGTCCCCTCTCCCTGCTGATGGCCCATGCTCCTCTGGCAGGGGAATGAGCTTATTACTGCATCAAGGGAAAAGGATGTGACCATCTGGACTCAGGGGTCCTCCCCAGCCTGGAATGATGCTTCAGGGAGCTCACCCAGTTTTTCTGGAGCAGAAAAGGTGCCCTGATGCATCTCTACTGGGAGCTGCTGCTGCTTGTGCCGGTCAGGGAGGATCAGGGAGGGAATTGCGGTGGAAAAGAACAGGGACAGTCTGGTGAGGGTGACAGGCACTGGGTGGGAGCTGAAGACTGGATGGTGTGGAAGAGGCCATGAGCTGAAATGCTGAGCTGATAGAAAAATATGTTCCTCTGCTATAAAGTGCCAGAGCTGCTTGGATGGAGGCTCTTTAATTTCCTCCTCATCCTAGTAATGAAGTCCCTGTTGCTGGTTAGCAGAGGGTGCCCATTGGGGGGCTCCCAGGGAGAGGCAGGTTCTGTGTGCAACAGGTCCGTAGGGCAAGGCTGAGGCTGCTCAGGAACATGGACAACCTTTTCCAGCCTGCCTGCTTGTGGGAAACTGGAGTCAAACTGGGTAAATCACCTGGGATTTGGATTCCCAGGCTGAGCTGAGGAGAGGTCTCCAGAGGTCTTCTCACAGGTGCAGGTCCCAGGGCTAGTGAGCTAGAGGAATGTGAGGGGGAGGCTCCTGTTCCCACACTGCTGCACTCACACCCTGGAGAAGCTGGAATTGTCCTGCCCTTGGACGAGATGAGGGAAACCACGTTCACAGTTTAAGCAGTAAAACAGGAGAGAACCAGAGCTGGAGGGCAGGACTGGTCTCTGCAGAGACCTACAGACACATCTCCTTGAGAAGACACGTTTTCCATAACCTATTCAGTCAGTTCCAGGTGTAACCAGGGAGCCCAGCAAAGTGGGATTGCAAAGCACAGCAGCCCTGGGGACTGTGGGGCTCTCCCCAGACACTGCTGCCACGGGTTTTAGCTGCTCGTTGTGGCTCTTTGGAATATGGCAAGGGACATGGGGCAGCAGGAGGAAACTCTGCAATCAGATGAGCACCATGACTGTGGATTCTTCAAAAATATACACACACATACCATATGTGTATGTATGCATATGTGTGTTTTCCTAATGCATACCCTCATCTGCTCCACAAGGCATGTGCATCTGCATGGAGGAGGGAGCAGTGTAAATGGATTTACCATGCACAAGGAGAGCTGCCGTCTCGGAGAGGGGAAGCCAGTTCCCGGGGGGACGTGTGAATACGTGTGTTCTTTGAAATCTGCAATTCCTATGGTGAGTTTTGTTCCCTGTAAGGAGCCCTGGCTTTGCTCAGTCTCTGGATTAAGATGCAGGTGGTCTTTAGGTCAGAGAAACTATTCCTCAACTGATAACTACGGGGTTGTATTCTTCGAGAAGTTATAAATCCACAAAAATAAAATTAAAAATCAATGTTCCCGCCTCCAGCTTCCTCTTAAATTGTCCTTCTGGGGTCATCAGCCCAGGAGCCAAAGCAACGCCCCCGGGCCAGGAGGCAGTGACACTGCTGCACCAGGGGCAGGACAGCTGCCGAGCAGGAGGGGAGTACTGGCACGGCAGAGTTATGGAAAAGTGGGGCCAACAAGATGAAGGGAAAAAAAAAAAGGAAAAAGTAGCAGCTTTTCATTAAAAAAAATTATCCCACGAGCTGTTGTCACATTGGAGCGAGTCTGTGTGATATAAGTTAATCCTGTCCTTCACAAGGGGAAGGAAGGCACACATGGCAGTGTGGCTAATGCTGCCTCCCCTCCACCTTCTCTTCCAAGTGCCCGACCTGTTCTGCCAGCTCGGAGACCTTGGCTTGGCAGTCAAGCAGGTTGTCCTTCAGTCCTGTTATTTCCTGAGAGTGGGCAGCCAGTGTCCCGTTCATGTGGTCCATGTAGTCCCACAGACTGCCCGTGTGTTTCTCCAGTTCCTTCCTGATGTCGTCCAGGCTCCCTGTGAGGACGCCCAGCCTGCCGCAGGCTCTCTCCACCCGGGCCACCCGCTCGTCGAAGTGAGAGATCTCCTGCTGCAGCTCGTGGGCCACGTTCTTGCAGGAGCTCAGGTCACTGACAATCCTGGCTTTGAGTCGCTCCAGGTCTCCCTTGAGGTTCAGGACACGCCGGTTGCTGAAGAAGAGCTGGGAGCCTTGGTCATTGACTTTCTCCTGGATGGAGTGCACCTCATCCTCGATCTTCCGCTCGTGCTCATCCAGCGAGGAGTTGACATGCGTCACGGTATCCGAGTACTGGGAGACAGAGTCCTTGAGCCCTGTCAGAGACTTGCTCACAGTGTTCAGGTTGATCTTTAGCAAGGTGATCTCCCCTTGCAAAGCCCCTGATGCTTCCTCCTCGATTCGCCGCTGGATCTCCAGGATGGTGGCGTTCAGCTTGCGCAGGAGGTCGTAGTTGCTGTCCATCCGCAGGAGCAGGTCCTGGTTCTTGTTCTGGCAGTCTTCAATCTCCGTCCGGAAGGTCTCCACATCTTTGGAGGCAGAGGTGCAGCCCAGGGAACAAGTGCTCTCCAGCGTGACGAGGCGATTCTGGAGCAGCTCCAGTGTCTCGTCTGTCCGTTTCCTCATGCTGGCGAGCTCGCCCTCCAGCACAGGCACCACTGTTCCGTCCATTCCCGTGGGAGAACTGACATTGTTCAGCTCCCCCACGATGGTCATGAACCTGTCCTCCAGGGTCTGCATTTTGTCCTCAAAGGCAGTCCTCATGCCATCCACCTCTGCCACCACTGTGCCCCTCATGCTGTCCTCTATCCCAGAGCAGCAGCTCCCCGTTTCCCTCTCTGTAGCATTGAGCCTGGCTTCCAAGTCCTCAAAGCGCCCTTCAAAGAGGTTTCCTAGGGTAACAGTGGAGATTTCTCCATCCAGCCGTGAGTGCAAGTTCTTCTGGGACTCGGAGATGCTGTGAAGGCCTTTCTCAAGGATGTTCATGCGATCAGTGAGGTAGTCCAGGTTGCTGCAGCAGCTTTCCACCACCGTCAGCCCTTGGATCTGGGTCTCTAGCTGGGAGATCTCTTTCTTGATCTCCAGCTCCTTCCCATCCAGCGTCTGCTGCAGCCGCAGGTTGGCAGCTTTCTCCTCCTCACACTGCTGCCGCACCTCTTGGATCCGGAAGTCGCACGTGGTCTGGATCTTCCCCAGCTTCTTCTCGAAGCCCTCGAGCAGCTCCCCGCGCAGACTGCTCAGCCTCGTGTCCACGTACTCCTCCAGCAGGTCGATGGAGGTGAGGGGCGAGGGCCGGGCAGCCTCCAGCAGGTGCTTGATGTGCCCGTCGTGGTCCAGGACCATGCCCCGAACCTCGTGCAGCAGATCTGCCTTGGTTTTCAGCACGTCGCTCACCTCCGTCACTTTGGTCAGGATCTCCCCCACGGGAGGGTACGTGGCGATGTCGGCTTTGTCCGCCACGTCCACCAGCCCGTCGGGAATGATGCCGAAGCCAACTGTGGAGTCAGGCGTGCCCGGGCTGTTCATCAGGGAGCCGATCATCTTGGTGGTGTCCTCCTGGATGGCCAGGCGCAGGCGGTCCCCCAGGCCGCTCACCATGGTGTGCAGGCTGTCGTAGGACTGGGAGAGGCGCCTCACCTCTTCCTCCAGCCGATCCAGGCGGTCCCCAAAGAGGCCTGGCAGCTTCCTGCCTGCAGGGGCAAGAAACAGAGAGGGCACAGTCAGGACTGGTGCTCCTTTAACTCCCCTCCTTGGCTCCCCTCTTATTGCCATTTCAGCGAAATCTCAGCCCACCCACCCTCTCCATCTCTCCTTAAGCTGATCAGAAAACCCTCTTTCCTCTTGGGATCTAGCCCTCTGCTCCCAAGTTAAACAGCAGGTGATGGGAATAGCCCAGGGGAGCTTTGCCTTGAGACACCCTCTAACAACCCCAAAATTAACAGGAAAATGCTCTAAAGCGTGAGGAAAGGTAATTTTGAAGCTGCACATTTTGAAGGAGACAAGATTAAAAAAGCAAGTGGTCCTCAAAGGAATCAAATCTCAGATCTCTGATCAGAAAGCGTATCACCCATTGAATTTTTGCCAAATTCATGCCCTCTGCTGGAACAGAAAGAACCCGGAGGGTTGAGCATGTGCCAGTGGTGTGGTGGCCTATAGATGTGAAGCAGGAGCGAGATCTCACCATACTGATTCTTCTTTGGTCCTGGAAACAGGTCAGGGTAGCTTTTTGGATAGGGAGGAAGTCTGGGCATTGGAAACATATTTTGCCCAGGAGGCATTTTTGGGCTGGGATGCTGGGGTAGGAGGCCGGGCTGGTCGGTGGGGCTGTCCTGGCACCCTTCTCCCATGAAGCCTGGGCAGCACCTCCAGGACAGCTCGGTCACTGTCTTGTATCCAATCTTGTACTTGGGTCTGAAGAACGTGCGGTACCTTGCCAGGAGGGGGGGAAGAGAGACGACAGTTTAGAGAACAACCTCGACATCAAGCAGTAAAGCATTAACGGGGTCCCGAGTCCTGTTGGGTGTGGGGGATCCGTGCACGGGGGAAAGCCTGGCTGACACTCTCGTGCTGCACCTGCAGAGCACAGCCCACCTCCTCCAGGAGCTCTTACTGCACCATAGCTCGGTGCAGCATTACACTGGGGGATTGTTGGAGTGTTTTTACTGGGACACCTGTTGTTAGGTAAGAACAGCAGCTGTAAGTGTATTGCTGCAGTCCCTGGCCCAGATCCTCACCACTCGGACTGATGTCACAGTGTTTGGCAACCTTTGGCCCCGGAGATCACAAGGTGAAATGATGGAAGTGATTTCAAAACCCCTGCAAACTCAGATCACTTCCAAGAGGGAAGCGGACACCTTGTGGAAGTGTTTTGCACCTCAAATTGACCTACACAATTTCCTAGTAATTGTGTTCTGAAGCCTCTGTGAGTGTTGAAATACCTTTGGAAAGCTGTTTTCTCTATGTCTGGAGGACACCAATTTGCTGGGAAGCCTAAAGGGGCTTGGGCTGGCCTGGTGAGGGTCCCTGGGCCAATGCTCTGGGGTGTGCACAGAGGGATGGCTCCTAACACTGCCTCCTGCCCCAGCTGGGATGCCCGGGGAAGTTTCTCCATCACCAGTTTGGGCACTAAAACATCCATGCCCCCATAACCAGCACACAAAGCGTGAGCCCGCCTCCTTGCCCAGTGGGACACGACACCCTCCCTCTCTGCTCTTGCTCTGCATGGGGTCCCATCAGCCCATCTGGAGGACTCGGCTACTCCCTGCTCCTCCATACCGATTTGCTGTGAGGTGACACAGATGGGACAGGACCCCACCAGCACCTGTGTCCCCTCACCAGCCCAGCTGGGCTGAGGACGGGGCGTTTCTCACCACCTCTGAACATTAGTGCTTTGAACCTGCCTTTTGGAAACTTCCAATCTGAATTTAACCAGGGCCTGAAAAACCTGAAGTTTGCTGTTTTTCAACAACACACACAATCAGGCCCTTGTTCTTCTCCAGCACATCCAGCGGAAGGTCTCAGAGGAGGCGGTAGCACAGAGGGGGTGCGGCAGACACTCCCAGTTGTCCATTGCTCAGGGCAGCACACAGGGCGGATTCCCTGTCATCCATGGTCCTGCCTGAATCCTCAGTGTCCCTGGCCCAGGCTGCAGCCCCCGGCAGTGCCGCTTCCACATGACTCCCAGTGGGAAACAGCCACCTCCGTATGAACCGCAGGGCAGGGGGATAAAGGAAACCCAAATCCTCCGGTCTTTGATTCACTTCAAGATTTCTCAACACGAACTTCCCAAAGGCACGGGACAGCTTCAAAACAAGCTCCTCTTCTTGGTATTCCTTTTCACAGGTGTTGCTGAGTTTCTATGGTCTTTCCTTGTCTTGCAGTGTGTGGAAACCTGCCTGGATGTACCCCAGGAGACTGCTGGTCCCAGCCACTGTCAGGGGGTGAAGCAAGGAGGAGGATGGCATCCAGAAGGCAGGACAGCTTCTCTGTGTCATGTCCGACTCTGGAGAGGAGCTCAGAGAGCTCCAAACCCTCCAAACCTTTCTCCCCCTGTTCCAAGCAGCAGCAAGGGGAAGTACTATTTGCAGCTGCACAAACATTAGCTGATGGCCCCAGCTCGTGGAAAAACCATGTTTCCCTCTGGTCCTATGGATGCAGCATCCAAGGCTGTGCAGAAAGTCGTGATGGAAAGAACAAGTCAGCAAGTGGGTCCAGCTGCCCATCTCTGCTGGCAGAGGCTCCCCGCAGAGCCCGTGGCACCACTGGCACATGGAGAGTCCCAGCCGGCTGCCACAGGAGGGGTACCAGGCTCCAACAAAAGCCCCTCTCATCCGGGTTTTCCTCCGTGCTCAGCTCTGCTCCACTCCTCAGGCATGGGGAGGATGCAGGAGATCAGCATTTCCACATGGAGCCCAAGTGTCCACACTGCTCCAGCAGCAGCTCTGGCAGTGGCACAGGGGAGTGTTTCCCTCCAGCACTGACAAGCTATCAGAGAGTTCTGCAAATATTTTCCTAGGGCAGGAAGCGCTGAGCCATCCCCAGCCACGGGGATGGGAGCCATCCCCATCCCTCCTCCTCTCAGCCAGGTTCTCAGTGAGCTGCCATCGCTCTGCCAAACTGCAGGTCTGTGACAAAATGCTTCCCTGCACACGTGCTCAGGCACCTCCCCACTTCCCATGATTTCCTGATTTATTTCTGAATCATAGAATATCCTAAGTTGGAAGGGACCCACAAGAATCATTGTTTCAACTCCTGCACAGGGCACCTCCAAAAATCACACCATGTGCCTGAGAGCATTGTCCAAACACTTCTTGAACTCTGGCAGGCTTGGTGCTGTTATTGACTTCCCTGGGGAGCCTGTTCCAGTGCCCAATCTCCCTCTGGGTGAAAACCTTTCCCTAATATCTAACCTAAACCTCCCCTGACACATCTTCTACAGAGGATCACATTTGCCTCCTTCCGGCACCACTGCCCTGCCATGGACTTCTTTTTCTAGGAAAAGACTTTCAATCCATTTCACTACCCTGTGGAAAATGGTGTTTTATGGTTGGAAAGATGGCACAGGAGCCTCAGGAGCTGACACTGGGGGGGAAGGGAGCTGTGCCCAGTGCCCCCCGTACTCACAGCACTTTCCCCGGGCACTTGGGTCCCCAGCTGCACTTGTGGTACTCGGCCTTGACGTAGCTCTCGGCCCCATCCTGCAGCGTGCATGTCACGTTGCGCTGCACCACGTAGGCACAGTAGCTCCTGGGAGGAAGCACAGCGAGACACTGTCACCTCGACACTGCCACCCCCTGCCCAGCAGACAGGGGCACCCCAGCTCCCCCCCCCCAGTCCCCAGGCAGGTCTGGCACTGCTGGTGAGGTTCAGGTGGCAGGAGCTGGAGGGACCCCCCTGCTTGGGGGGGGGGCATCACCACCATGCTGCAGGAGCATGGTTGCTGTCACAGCCACAGCCACCCTGTGCTGGTGGTGTCACCAGAGCTGGGCTGTGCTGGGTGGTGAGACAGGCTGGCACGACAAGCAGCAGCAGTTATGGGAATAGCATCCCAGAAGTAGCTCCAGCAGCGCCTGGCAGGGGTTGTCTGTCCTGCTGCAACTCCTGGAGTGCTGCCAGGGCAGGGACCAACTCAAAAGCAGCTCAAAAGTACCCACAGGCAGTGGGTACTGTCTCAGGTGTGATGCTACAGTCAGCAGAGAGGAGATGGAGACTGACCACTCTGTGGGGCTGCAGCATCGTGGGTCCTTCCACCATGGAGGCAGGGACACAGACCAGATTCATGATGGATCAGGCTGGAAACCTCTTCAGATCTCTAGAACAGTTGGAACAAGGAGCAGAGACTCTTCCCCCCTGCCGTGGTGCCCACAGCGGGGTGCCACAGGTACCAGTCAGCTCCAGTACAGGATCTCTCCTGAGCCAAGCAGCAAATCCAGGAGTTTAGGATAAGCTGGGTGGGAGGAAGGCTGCACAGGAAGGATGCGGGAGGACTGGTAGGACAGATGGAGGCCAAGGCTGTTCCAGCTGAAGGCAGGGCTGCTGGCAGGAGCAGATGGATGTGGTCCATGGGGACAGAGACAGCAGGGATGTGTGGTGAGGCAGGGATTAAGGACAGGGGGATGTGGCAGACGGCAGAGTGGGAGGAGAGGAGGGCACAGGCACCGAGTGCAGAGCAGAGCTGAGACATGGGGTCAGCGGGACAGAGCAGATGGGCCAGCGGAGCTGCAGGTGCAGGGAGGTGCTCAGTGAGGCGGCAGGACATGGCTCTGTGTGAGCTGGGGGCTGCGTATGGGTGGGCACGGAGTGTACTTTTTCACCTGTTTGCCAGCAGTGCTTGTCCCTCCTTCATTGATCTTTCCCCACTCAGGGTGAGCCAGAGGCCTGCTGCTCTGTCCCCTGAGTGTGACATGGGGGTGGGCAGGGCTGTCACACCCAGCCCCGTGCATGCACACACACTCCCTCACACAGGAAACACCACAGCCCTTCTCCACAAACCCTTCTGCTCCAACCTGACTGTCCCAGTCCCTTCCCTCATCTCCACCTGCCAGAGGTCTCAACATCATCTGGACCATCATTATGACAAGCCCACAAGAGCTGGGTTGAGGCCCTGCAGCTAATTTCTGTGCTCAGCCCCAAGGCTGCTCTCCACAGGCCATGTGATGGGGATGCCGGGGGACTCAGACTGCATCCCAGTCTGTGGCCAGGCAGCCCAGAGTCACAGGAACCCCAGCTCACACAGGGAGAGCTGCCTCCCAGTGCCCCCATCCACAGGCCCTGAGCAGGTTTCTCCATCTTCAACAGCCCACATGGAGCAGGAGCTCCCTCCATGAAGCAGCTAGGTGTGAGCAGGCTCATCTTCTTTCCAACACCCTGGCTCTGTCTCTGCTCCCTCTCAGCAGGGATGCCCTGATCCCACACACCCAACACATCCCCCTTGTTCCCCCAACAGCAGCACTAGCACATCTATCCCAGCCTGCCCAGACCTGAGAGGCTCTGCCCTGCGGGGAGCTGCCAGGCCCAGAGCATGAGCAGGGACCTGTGCTGCTCCCCACTCCTCTAGAAGGGAGTCATCCATCCATGCACAGGGCCACAGGAAAGCGGAGGCCAGACACTTCTCTTAGCTGGAGGGAAGGGAGATCATGTGTGCATGTTCATGTGGAAACTTAGGATCACGGTCTATCCATGAATCCAGGACCTGCTCACAAACACCCTGCCAACTGTCTCTAACTCGTCTCGTAACCAATGCAGGCAGATCTACCAGCCACTACTAATAAAGAGCGCCTACCTCCAACTTCTTGGTTTAGTGTGGTTCTGACTCACTCTCCCTCTCAGAACCCCCTTCCCTTCTCACACACCTGTGGCAAGCAGTTTTATAGCTCCAGCCTGATGTTTTTAGAGTGAGCAGCTGGAAAATGTTACGGGTTTTTGAAAGCTCTCACTGGCACTGCCAGTATTGTTTGTCTGGAGTGTTACTTTATTCATTTCAGCTTGTTCCTAACACCACATCCTCCCCATTTCAAAGGAGCCCGGCAGAAACCACTCTTAGCAAACAAGCGGAGAGGGAAGCGACACCCCCTCCCCGCCTCCAATGTAACAGCTTTTCTGCAATTGAATGGAAAAAGTCTATAGTATGTGTAAAGCCCACATTTCTCACTGCCTGAGCTTTCCAGGTTTCTTGAAAACATATTTAATCTCTGTATGTATGTGTTTTACAAGCAAATGGGCAAATTCCCTCCAAAGCAACATGTGTTTTCACACGTCTCTCTGTGCACTGCCACCCTTCCCTCCCGCACATCACCCCCGCGCCCATGTCATGCAGAACAGGTACGTGCACCTACCCCAAAATCAGACACGGGCATCCCCATCCCCACCTCCTCCAGCCCCGTCCCACACGGGACCTCAGCACACACGTCCCCACCGCACGCAGCCCGCTCCCGCTTGGAAATAGAACTCCCGGACTCTCCTCTAGGTGGAGGGGGCACCGAGACACATGGACACTGCTGCCCTGCCGCCAGCCCCTGCTCAGTACACGGCAGATGGTGTGGGGCAAGGGATGCCCGCGGCTGGTACCCAGGGACTCCCACCCAGCCAGGGATGCCCGCCGGCGAGNGGGTTGGGTACCCGCCACGGGGTGCTCGCGGCAGCCGGTCCCCCGGGGATGCTGCCCGCAGAGCCCAGACGCGTGGCCGGTGCCCGGTGGCCGCGGTCTGTGCCCGGTAAGGGATGCCCGACGGAGCCCCGGGATGGTTGTGCTACCGCGGCTGGGGGGTCGCGCAGGGAGTCGCTTACTTGTGCTTGCCCACGGGCTTGCCGGGGCCGAGCTGCGGGCTGGAGCCGGCCGTGTAGAGGCTGTACCTGCCGCCGTAGGGCAGGGGGGCTGCGGGGGGGTAGAAGGAGCCCTTGGCATCGGCGAGGGCCAGCAGCGTCCCCAGGGAGAGGCAGGCGAGCAGCGCCCCGCGGCGGCGCANNNGGGGGGCGCCGCCCCCCCCCCCGCCGCATGGTCCCGGCCCGGCGGCGGAGCGGGATGGGACGGGACGGGATGGGACGGGACGGTCGCGATCCCCGTCGGAATGGCGCTGACGAGAGGACCGGAGCGCCTCTCGCTGCGCCCTGCCCGACCCCTGCCTGTCCCTGTCCCTGTCGCTGCCCTTGCCCCTGCCCGGCTCTGCCCGGCGGCACACGCCGCTCCGCCGCCCGCCCGTCCCCT